>JACAXG010000138.1:324573-461862 GCA_018881555.1 Amblyornis subalaris
GGGGGGGAGAAGGAGGCGACGCGATGCTTAAAGGGGCAGCGCCGTGTTGGCCGCTCCTCGGAGGCGGGGGGGAATCGGGGGGCGCTCCGGGGGCTCCATCGCCGCCCTTCGCCGCCGCCGCGGGGCCCTGGGCCGGACCGGGGGCTCGGACCGCGGCAGCTGCATCCCGTTCTCTGCCTCCACACCTGCCCTGCCCCGGGGGACGGGAGCCAGGGGATGCGGAGATGCCCCCCGGGGTAGGGGATGCTCCCCCCGCCCGCCCCTGTTCGCTCGCACGGCTCGGTCGGGGCAGCGAGCGCAGCGGTGGGTTGGGTTTCTCCCTCGTTTTTATCTTGTTTTCGGTGTGACCCCGTGGTCTCCCGGCTCGGCTGTGAGCAGACACCTTCCCGACACCCAGGCCGAGGGTTCCCGGGTGTTTACGGGGCCGCAGTTGGGAGCTGAGACTTGACACTGCCCAGGGGCCCTGCTCGGGATGTGTGTAAACAATAATAAATCAAGCGCTGGTTTCATCCCCGAGTGTTGCCTCAGTTAGACACATGTCCCAGGTCTCCCTGGAGTAGTCCGTGGCTTTCCCTCATTCCCACCACGCCGGAGTCCATCAACAATATAACAATATAAGTAGTTAACACGTTTGTGTGATAATTCTCTGTATGGCTTATTGCTCTTTTTTTATTTTTAATAATTTATTAAATATTTTCTGTAGTCTTAAATGGTGATATAGAGTGTAATTTTGGAGACAGGTCACAGTAATTTATTTATTTATTTAATCTACTGTTCGTGTAGGTTTTGGTCCCTTTTTTGCCGTTCTAAGTTAATGACTGGTGTGGTTTTGAGAGGGAGAGTCCCGGAATGGTTTGGGTTGAAAGGGACCTTAAAGATCAGCTTGTCCCATGGGCAGGGACACCTTCCACTATCCCAGTTTGCTCCAAGCCTCATCCAGCCTGGCCTTGGACACTTCCAGGGATGGGGCATTCACAGCTTCTCTGGGCAACCTGTGCCAGGGCCTCACCAGTCTCACAATAAATAATGTTTTCCTAATGTGAGACACTGTATCTGGTATGAAACCCATAAAAATGAATGAATTGCTGGTTTGTTGGTTTGGGGTTTTTTATTCACATGCACTTATGAGCTGCCCAGGCAAGATTCATTTTTGTCCTTGCCCCACCGTGGAATATGGTGTGTGCATTCCATTAAACAGATCACAGGAACAGGGAACGTGGGCAATATGTTCTGGGTATTGGAAAGCACTTGGGCCAAGATCCTGTGGAGGACAGCAAGAGGGTGTGGGTCACTTTTAAAATACGCTAAATGTCTCATTTAAATTTTTTTTTAACTAAGAAATCCTTTTTTAGTTTTTACAAAAAACATGAACATATAGTTAGCTCCTAATTTTATTCTCAAGCGTGATCTTGSATAAAGTTTCAGCAGTGTAGATTGATGAGGAGAATTGTAACAACCATGGCTTAGGATATCCACACATCCTGCTGTTCTCTGTACTGTGGGTGCACTCATAGCTTGTTCCCTGTCCTCTATGGGATATAATCCGTTTATGGCCTGCCTGTGCTATGGGGTTGTATCCCTTTAGTTATATSTGTGGATAAAGTGAGATGGCTTCTGCAGCTGGAGTCCTGGTCGGTCCCTGTTAGCTGCATGTGTGAATTTTATGGATTACACTGAACCAGGAAACAAGTTGTTGTGATTGTATCAGAAATCCATCCTAACGTGTATTTCTAGTCTCTGTCATTGCTACAGTATCAAGCAACAGCAAATGCGTTTTGAGTGCTTTTTTTGTCAAGTAAGATTTCAGACTCAGCCTTTTCTGAGTCTGTGTGTAGCCACATAGAATCATTACATGCAATTTTTAAAAAATTTCTGAGGAAAAAAGCCCCCAAAACATTTCACACAATCTATTCAAAATAATTCTGATTATTTTTTCATTTATGTTCTATCTTCAGTTAGTTTTGTTAACTGTACAGTATATTTTTACTCTTGACTGTCACCACTTGACATATTTTCTTGTCATCTCATAATTAAAGTATCCACAGGAAAACAGTGTAGGTTTCACTGTGTTTTCCTTACATAATCTCCAGTTAAGTGGTGAAAGCAGAGCTCGGTGTGCTTCAGGCACAGGGTAGGGATGGGAGGTGCAGGGGCTGTTGCGCTGCACTGGGATTTTGGAGGCTCAGAGCATTTCTCATTGATCTCCTCAGTGGGTTTGGGCCATGCATTTCTTTTCATCTGTGCTTGTGCATCCTTCTCTACATAAATTGAATGTTAAACCTCTCTTGTGTAAGAAGTGGGTCTTACTATCATGTAGTTAATGTGTTTTGCTGGGCTGAAATTTTTCTTGTTGCCATTTCCTGTGTGCTGATAGGAAAACCAAAAATTCCTCGCGTTTGGTGAACGTTGTTGTTAGAGTTGGTGGGGATTTTGTTTGGTATTTCATTTTGCCACGTAAAAGGTCAGTCTGATATTAAGTGACTTACAGCCTTGATTTGTACTTTTAATCTCAACACAATTTGAAATATTTGGGTTATATAAAAATAACGTTTTAAAACTTAAGTCCTTGCAGTCTTCCATTAGCAGGAGTTTAGAATGAATGAAATACAAATTTAAATTTATTTTAAATACTTTAGTCTTATAAAATGGATATGTCCTCTAGAAGCTGCGCTTGCTTCTTCAAAATTTTGCTTTCCAACTGTGTTTTTCTCATGCCTTTCCCTGTGCTGTAAATGCAGTGCTCTAATAAAGCCCTAATAATTCTGATTGCTGCCACAGGAAGTTTAGGAGAGTTCAGGAGCAATTCAGCCCTGTACTTATGGCCAAGGGTGAATGATCCACAGAACCAGCACTGTGGCAGTGGAACTGCCTGTTCTAATGGCCATGTTAATGTCCTGAATGAAGCAGCCCAAATTGTATTTCAGAGTATTATGTAGTGGTCTGGGAGCCAAATGTTGCCTCTGCAAAACTGGTACGTGTGAAAGCTTACAATAAAGCAGATTAAATATTTTTATTTTGGTGTAAGTAAGACTGAATTCCATTTTTTGTGTGAAATCTGAAATTCTACAAATGCTACTTCTC
The DNA here is from genome assembly GCA_018881555.1 of Amblyornis subalaris. NCBI lineage: Eukaryota > Metazoa > Chordata > Aves > Passeriformes > Ptilonorhynchidae > Amblyornis > Amblyornis subalaris. The sequence goes on from JACAXG010000138.1 coordinate 327,655, forward strand.
TTGCAGCAGCAGCTGGTTACTTCAGTCTCACTTGTTCAAAGAGTCTGTAGGTTTAAAAATGAGAAGTCTCAGGGGGGGTTTATTTTGCCACAGCTCAGTGCTGTACAAAATGTAAAACAACTCACTGCTCTTCTGAGCAAGAGGATTCCAAGAGCAAGGAGAAAAAGCTGCTGATGGAGTTCTTTCATTTGCTTACTTGGTGCCAGATGTTACCAAAATCTTTTACCCAGACCATTATAGATCTCCCCAAGGTAACTGAACACTGAAGTGTTGACACTTGTGGCAGGTTCTTCACTTTGTTCACTGAGGTGGTTTCATGCCAGAGCTGTGGAACACTCATGAAGTGGAACTGGGGCTGGGGTAGATAATAAAATAACAGCACCASGGTTCTGGAAATGCCAATTTTCTTGTAATGCAGCAGTGACAATGTTTTTATGAAGTTGGCCAGGGGCAGTAACTTGGTTCCCCTGCCAGCAGCGAGGAGATACCACATCATGTATGGCACTGAAAGGCAAAAGTTGGTGTAAGAAAGGGAAATAAAATTTAGATCWTCTTGTTACGGCATGGTTGGTTATCGTCCTTCACAGGAACACACTGTTTGGGGTTTGACGTGGCAGCTGCTCCAGGCCGTGGTGTTCTCATTTGTTCGTACCTAGGTGTACAGAAGAGGTATTTGCTGTTAAACCTGAAGGCCATTCAAGTACACAGAGAGCTGAAAGGTGATTTTCAAAAATGGGAGCCGAGTGTGACAATCACAGACTGTCCCTCACCCTGCTGTGCCCAGGGATCTGCAACTCTCTCTGCTACAGCTGATGGGAAATTCAGGGAAAAAAGCAGAATATGCCAGCTGACTTCTGGTGTACTGAAAGAGGGATCCATTTCTTTTAAACATCCCCATTCCAATTTATATTTTCTTGGTGAGGTTTTGGAATTGCCTGTGTTTTTTCTTGGGGGCAGAAGAAGCTAGGAAGTGTGGCTATACTTCACATCCTGCTTGCCTTTTTACAAGCTACATAGCAAACAAAACAAAGGGAAAAGGATATTATCATACTTRGTGAAAAATGAAGTCCAAGCCTTTTATATGCCAAGGAAACAGAGGCAATTAGAGAGCAGAAATTGGAGTTTTATACATGTTTAACGTGCCTAGAGAACAGKGGAATGAAAATGTGCGTGCCATGATGTATGTTTTTGTAACTAAAGAACTTCTGGGTCAGTCTGTGATCATTGAATTTATGTGTTCCAGCTCATTTTTCTGTGTTCTAGGTCATGACAGTAGCAATACCRGAAGTAAGATTACCTGGTTATTTTTTTTATTATTATTTTGAGGTGTTGTTTTCAGTAGCTTATTTCTTAGTTGTACTGAAATTTGCCATGCTGAGCATGTTTGAGCAGGGTTATTCTGGCAGCTTTAAGATAAAATGACTCAGCATCTTGAAAATGACTCCAAGAGAAAGTAAATATGTTAATTTAAAGGAAAGGGGGAATGCTTGTTATTTAAGAGCTTATCAACAGTTGAGTTGTGGGATTAGTGCTGCAGAGAGAGGGGAAGGAGTGTAAGCATTCACATGGAGCATATGGCTGTTCCTTGAGAAACTTCAACAGAACATAAAGCCAGGAAAACCTGGCTTATATATGTTACTGGGGAAATATTTATTAACTAAATGATCAGAATATTCCATGTGAYATGAGTGTCTTCCTGAATGTTGGTCCTTGCATGGCACCTGACTGTGCAGTCATCACCTGAGCCAAGCAGTTAAGCATGATGCAGCTGCCAGCAGTAGGTGATGGGTAAGATTAACCCTAAATAGTCCTTTTTTACCTGTACTTCTCCCCCAGCCCCAGAATGCTTAGGCAGCAGTCGTAACTCCCAGGGGGATGGAGATGTTTTGGGGAACAGAGCGGAGCAGGAAAGGAAGCGTTTTTATTTAATCACCATTTTGAAAAGAAAATCAGTTTGTTTTAAGGCCTAAACYTAGTAGCAAAACAAAGTTGTTCTGGTTTGGTCAAATGTTAGAGTCAAAAGAGGGAAGACTCTGGAAAAGTTAGTGATGGATTGGAGCTGGGTTTGACAGAGGGTTGCAGAGCCAGGATTTTGTGTCACTTTAAGTTTTTTTGGCTAGTCCAAGTTAATGCTTGATTCGTTGGTGGGGTCATTATTCTTGAAATCATAAAATACCTAAAAATGAAATAATTGGTAAGGAAACGTCTTGATCTTGATGAAGTCTTTAAATGCCAAAAGTGCGCAGAGGACATTTTCTTACCCAACATCCAAAGTCCATTTTAAATGCGGTTATTATTTAAATAAAACTCCTCTTCACCTTTCAACTGTACTTCAATAGCATYAGGAATTCAGCCCTTCATAGAATAATTGGAAACTTTTATGGTTTTATAATAAAAATGTTGGAAAACATAACATATGCTTATATAAACTGCTCACATTGTAAAGTATTCAATAGCAATAAAGGCAGAGAGGCTGGTGGTTATTCTGTGTCTTCTTTACGAAACCACAAAGTATAAACACAAAACAAGATTCATTTCWCTCACAGTTTATGGGGTGCTGATGCAAATCATGATTAAAATAGGATTTCCTGTTGCTTTGGTTTAATTTGCCTGGAAGGATATGGTTCTGTGAGTGTCTCCAAAAGTAAGAGATTTGGTATGTGCTTGTGTGGATATTCCAAAGGCTTCAGTGGCAAAGGGATGAAGTTGTGTCTAGTGCATAAGCAACCCTGTTTATCCATGTGGGCAATGCCTGGGAAGTGGGGAGGGTGGAGTTCTCACCTTCTTGTTCCTTTTGTTTTAATGAAATTGTGTTTGAAAAAAGTAATTAAATACCATTAAGTAGGAAAGTTGTGCCAGGATCAGTTCCAGCTGTGGAAGTGCTGATACACATCCTCTGGGATGTAAGGGCTGTTTGTAGTCTTTCCAATGCCATCCTCTTGCCACGAGAGCAGCAAGGCAGATGTGACACCATCTTCCTGGKTTTTAGGTCCAAAATGTTGTGACAGCACATTGGGTAAAAACTGAGGGCCAAAAATCCTTCCCTGTCCTGTAACAAGAAATACATGTGAGGATTCATGATGTGTGTGTGAGGATTCTCGTGCTGGAACCATAAAAAGCCCTTCAGTTTGTGGTGTTAAGAATACAGAAAAAAGGACTCTTCATTTATTATGGGAATATTGGCGGTGGATGAGGGAGTGATGGGAAATATTTTTGCTCCCTCATACCCTAATCCCTCAGAGGTCTTGGAGCAATTAAAGAGGGAGGTTTCCTTTCCCCCGAGTTTTGTTTTTCTCTTGCCAAAATTGCTGTTTAGTCCCCTAAATTCCTTACTATTACTTTATGGGGCTAATAAAGCAGGGTCAAATTACAGTGTGAATTGGGTAGGAGAAACTGAGATGCTGCAGGAAGTTTCTTGAATTTGAGGATCTTTCCGTAGTCAGAAGAATGAGGTTTTCATTTTGCTGAAGGTAGGAGAACCACTCTGGGATGTCCTTCTGGAATGCCAAGAGCTACCTGGGGAGAGGATACCTGGCATATGGAGGTGACATCATTTTATGACTGGATTGGGTAGGATTCCTCATCTTTCCTGTCGTTGTTAGGAAGGACTGTGGTAAATTGGTGACGACACGAGTCAGGAACATGAACCGTGGCTGTGCACCTTTCCCGAGGGATGTGCTGGTGTACACACAAAGGATGTGTGCAGAATTAGGAGCTGGTGTTCTTCACAAGACCCAGATGCCCTTAATTTTACTTCTGTTGTTGTGCCTGGAGGAATTTATATGATCTATGCATCCTTAATATCCATTTTATCAGTTAACTGCATATGCAATTTTGGCTTATAAAGTGGCACATTTTTTATAGTATTATTTTTTGTATTTGGTACCTGCAAATAGGAGCATTTACAGAATTAAGCGTACCAAAAGCAGAGTTTAAACAAAGAGTGAGTTGCCAGAGGAACACAGATCTTCTAATGAGATGGTTTGTTGTTTGTCATGCTGTGTGACAATGTGTGGTGATGCTTGGAAGGTGGTCTGTGATGTGAATACTTTGTGTGGCTTGTTAAGATCTGAAATGCAGGGATATGAAAAGAGGATGCTATGAAAGATTAATGGGACAAAAAAGCAGTAGATAYCCTGCTGGAGAGGTCTTGCCGAATAAAGTCAGTGTTACATGGTGTGTATGTTTAAAATCCTACATGTAAAGAAAGGTTGATGATAGCTCGGAATGTAGCCTGTATTTATGCAGAAGTTCAACTTCGGTTGTGGATTTTAATTTATTTTTAATTTTCAGTTTCCTAAAGTATAATTTGCATTCCTTTTTTTTAATGTGATCTCATATTCATCAAGATTAACATATAAATAACTCTATTGCACCACCAAACAATAAAGGGAACAAAGTGACACAAMATAAATCTCATTTTACTGCAGCCAAAAATTGGTTTTGTGGCTTTTTAGGGCTTGACTCCCAGGGCAATTGACAGCATAGCTGTTGTATAGTAACTGAGTGGCTGTATGTGTGTGATGGAACTCCCTGAGGCTGGCATTATGTTCCTGAACAGGAACATTGTCTTTCTTAAAAGTATAATGTTCTAAATAATAACCGTACTTTGTAAGTACATGAGACAGAGGAAATGGAAGCCACCTTGCTGCTGAATGAGGAGAACATTGTCATTGARCACAGTTTTAATAAACTTGTCTGCATCAACTTCATATTGATTTGTTTGTCTTAATTTCACTGGAAGGCTCTGCGTAGGCAGGTCGGTGGAGATGGATCAGCACTGCAGCAAAGGTGGAATGAATCCTGCATGCCATGTTGGCTCGTGAATTCTACTTACTGCTTCATTATTTCAATCCATTATTATTTGAATCTATAAAAATACATTGATCTTAATGTCTGCTCGTATTTGTACATGTGAATGCAATCACAGGTCTTTGCTTCCTGTGAGCTGACATGGAAAATGAGAGAATAACTCAAAGGAGGGTTCTTCAACCCTTGAATGAACAAGTTCCTCTTTTACCTTGTAGTAAAAACCTCAGTGGTGATTCACTTTCTAAGAGACAAAGCAGCTTGCCCTTTGTTTTGGTTTCGTAGTTAAGTATTTTTATTATGGTTAACATTCCTTTAAAGCTTGTCTGCAAGAGGAATAAGGGGAAAACGAATTGGCAATAGCGAGTCCAGGTTTGGGCTCCACAGTGCCTTGGTGTTGTCTCCACCCTTTACCAGGTGTATCTGCTCCCTTTTCTTCCCCCACTGAGATGTGCAAGAAGATACGATATGCAAGCTCACATCTCTCTGTCTGATATGTTTTAGGGTAGACAGTATCAAATGTTGTCCAGTGTCTCCTGGAAGAGGGCAATATCACTGCAATATCCTCTGGCTCCTTCTCAGCCCCACCTTTCCCTCTGCAGCATCTTTCACCTGGGCCTGTGTTTCTTTAGCACCTCTTTGTGTGCTGTATCTCAGTATCTCATGAGCTGACTAGAAACTTGCCTATTTCCAGAGTTTCAGCTGAAGGCTTTGCAGGCAAGGGCTACTTTTTCATACATTAAATATTTTTGACTGACCAGATATGCCATCAGTTCTTGGCTGCAGTTGTTTCTGAATGAAGGGAGCAGATTTTTCAGATTTGCAGTAGTCCTCCTTTGTGCCAGACCAGAGACAAGGAATAGAGAATTTATCTATTTATCTATCCCAGTTTATCTGGCAGCGACCTCTCTTCTGAAGATKCTATGAATAGTGAGAAGTTCTTTACTGGAAAGTAGTCTAGTAAGTTGAGATGGGTGAAAATGAGTACCAAAATTATACAAAATGCAGGGTGCATGAAGAAGGGAATAAGAGGGTTTACACTGTGCTCAGAACACAAGAAGCTGTAAAAATGAGGGAAGCCCTTCTCTGAAGACATAGATCTCTGGCAGTTTAAGRAAAGGTGGTAAGAACTTTTAATGTGCCATCTGCTCCTCGAGCCTTCAGGACCAGGTGTATCACTATGGACTGAAATGCCTTCTAGCTCAGTGTTTAATCTCTAACAATGGCTGAAATTTAAACTGCCTTAAAACTCCTCAAATATCTTCCCTGCTCTGTTAAGAACCAGGTTTCGTGAACTAGAGATGGCATTTAGATGGAGTGGCCCTTCACATTTTGTTTTTCTGTGAACTTGTCTGAAAACCATCACTTCTTGAAAAACAACACGTGCATAAATTTTGGTTCTTAAATCCAAACACCAGTTTCATCTTGCTKTCAAAAATGTTGGAGTTACTTTCTCTCCAGTTCTTATTTTGAGCTTTGTCTATGTGAGAAACAGAGATAATCKGATTCAACATCTCAGCTGTGTGTTTTAGCCATCAGATCATTTCTGGTGGCCTCTGTGCAACCTTAGTGTCTGGAACTTCCCCTGAGATGGTTTTTTAATGCTTTTCAGCAGTTGTRTTTTCTAAATATGTTTTCACAGTCTTTGCTACTTTGCTTTCACAATCCTTACTACTTTTTAAAAGTAGCTTCACTATATCAAACAGGTGCTATTAAATATAATTAAAGTAATTTTAAGTGGTAATTTTTGGACAGCTTTTTAAAATTGCCAAATAATCCTGTAGCAGAACCTGTCTTCACAGAACACAGGATCCTAACAATGGCCCATTTCTAGCATCATGCTTTGATTTTACCGTGGGTTGTATTCAAATGATTATGAAGCAGATTTAAAYTGGGGGGGGAATCTCTCACCTTTCTTGATTTCGTGCTTAATTTTCACAACGTTGGTGAGTTATTCCTATTTGCATTTCATAGTTTTATTTTTGGGATGTGTCTTGTCTAGTCTTGGCAGACAGACACTGAGCCAGAGAGTAAAATATGAAGGTTGAACAGTGAGTTATTATCCAAATGGAGCCTTCTGTTAGAGGTGTCAGCAGAGACAAAGGTGAATGTAGAGAATGAGTGGAAGAAGATGAGAGAAAGTTCAACCAATGGGATAAGAAGTTCAAGCGTGGGATAATGGGTGTGATTAGAGATTATTAACAAGGCAAAAAATTTGCAAAGCGTGCAAAAAAATATTCCTGTCTGTTCATTTAAACTTGGTGAGGGAACCACATAATAAACCAGATTTTTTTAAAAATCATTTTCAGTCTAGGAATGTGTGTTCTATGATGTTGTTTTCTTCTGACTATTTCTCTGTTGGTTTTTAGGTTTCTGTCTTCCACGGAAGTTGTACATCAGTGGGATCTCTCTGCTGGAACAAGATAATGTCTTCTTCAACTCACTGAGGGAAAGGGGTGAGCAGCTTTCTCATGGCCAGTATTTTATCTCCTTCGGGAAACAGTGTGCCCTGGAAACAAATATCAGCATGTATTGTGTTGAAGCCAGTTCTACATGCTTTTCATGTGTCAAACAGAATTGTTTTGATTTTTGTTTCTTTTGAACTTGGTATGTGACTGTAAGGATCTGTGTTATATGGCAARCGCCAGGACTCAAGTTAAATAAGAATGAACAAAGAGCCATGCTGAATCTGCCAGTCATGCATTTCTCTCTGAAGGACTTCAAAGAAACATGTATGGGGGAAAATTAGAAGGAATGATTACTTGTTAACAAGTCTGCTGGGTAGTTTCTTCACAACCCTAAGAGGGTTAGTGTTTAGTTTGTAGCCTGAAGCATAACTATTTATATCTCTTACAAACATCTGTTGTAGCTTGTATATGTTAAAAATGATACCACTGAACTCCAACAGCTCACTTGCACCTTATGTTAACGTTACTGGGTGGTCCCTTTGCCCTTAATTATAAAGAAGTAAGTAGAACAAGTGAGGAGTGATGTGTGTTAAGTGATCTCTTTGTGTATATGTTTCGGCTCACCTTTAATCTCTTCTCTTAGATACTCAACTTGCACAAAGTCTCCACATTTCTAATTATGATTACCACTCTTCATTTAGCTTCCTTTCTGCTTTACTTTTTACCATCATACTTTATTTTATTAAAGGCCTCCTTTTTTTTCCCCTCTGCTCTGTAGACCACAATGCTTCTATGAACTCCCTCTCGCCACAGGTATCAGTGGAGTTTCTGACTGCAGTTCGTGCATCAGCTTCCAGTGACATGACCTTAAGTTTTTCCTTGGGTTTTCCACATGCTTTGCTTTCAAAATAAAYAGAATGAGAGTTAGTTCTGTTCTGTGTGAGGCAGACTGGCAGACTCACCCTCAGGTTATTATTGTTATTTGCAAGTCTTCGAATATAACACAAACACACAGTTTTCCTTCGACTCTCGATTTCTTCCGCGAAGAATAATTGGCGTTTTGGAAGCTAAGCTGTCCAGAAATCCTCTGTTCTTGGGTTCACCCCAGATACCAACTACCGTGTGCCCTGAGGCGCAGCGTGCTGGTCAGAGATGGTCCTGCCCTGAGCCGAGAGCCAGCGATTACCACACGAGCAGGTCAGCCAAGAGCAGGGCTCGTTCGAGCGCGCAGCAACCGCTTCGGCGCGAGTCGGCTGCTTTCCATCAGAGCCACCTCTACCAGAGGGCCGAGCCGGCCTGGCTGAGTTGCTGTGGAAAGGCTCAGAAGCCCTGCACGTGTTGAGAGCTCCGTGGCAGGGATGAACATCTGGGAGCGATACCCTCTCGGTGCCTGTCTGCAGCACGAGCATCTGCCGGGGCCGTGCCTGCTAGAGAGCCCTGGCTGCCGCATCCCGAATGAGGTTGTAAAAGCCAAATGTGTAAATACCTCTTCGGTTCCTTTTCTTAAAGTTTAACATAGTTTCGTTTCTTGCCGCTGCTGAGTAATGAGSAGATGTTTCTTTTTAGTGAACCGAAGTAATTCCTCAGTTAATTGCCTCCATTTAAGGGTGTGATTAGCTCAATTTGTTCTTCTTGATTTGCAGTAGTTGTCTTCACTAAATCTCATCAGTTCCTATCTCGCCTAATAGCTTAATCTTTTTCTACTGTAATTATAAGTCGAGGGGAAGCTCTTGTGGGAAATAAAGGATATATCCATGTAGAATTCTTTCCAGTCGTTCCCCTGGGAGAAAATAGGGCAAAAGTCCTTCTAGACGAAATAATGTATGGATCTAGCTCAAAGCTGTGCACCTCCTTTCTTCTTTTGTGTGGCCTGAGGGCCTTCCAGATGTGGAACGTCTCTTCCTTATGGAAATCTGGAAGGAGGGGTCGGTCCAGCTCGTCTTGTTCTCCCGAAATTCTTGCCATGTCCTATTGTCTTTACCGGTTTACATGTATTATCTTTGTTGCCTTTCTCTCCAGGTTTTTCCTTGTGCCACTAATATGRTCTCACATCCTTGTGAACTCTAAGACATTCTTCCTCTTCTGAGACCATTTTACTTTTTATTTTCTCATTTTTGCCTAAGAACTTCATCTTTCTCCCACAGCCAAACARTTTCTTTAGCAGTGTTTCGTGTGACACTTACTCAGCTTTAAAATAGTCATTAAATGGTGTTCGCTCTTTCTTTGTTGATCGTTTCAACTGTTCTGCTTTTATTTTGAGGGTAGTCTGGTCCATGCTTTGGATGTCACAGTCATAAATTAAATGTGTGTCTTTTGAGAAGAAAGAAAAGCAGCATTTTCTATGTGCCTGTTCACTCTATCAACACAGACAGACACTTGCCCTAGCTGTCAGCTGCCATTTATGAAAGAAAATAAATGTTTAAACATAAGGCAAATGCTTACAGGGCTGATGTTTCAGAATGTGTTCCGTTAAAGTATTTTGAGAGGCATCTCACTTATCGTGGCAAGTGCTGATGTAACATTTAACACTAAATGATTCATAACTATAAACAAAATTTTAAAATCTGAAGTACTTCTATTAGTGCATTTATGTTGTTACCTTTTTAATTTTGGTGGAGAAATCAGTATTTTTGCAGTTTCAATGAAAGAATACTGATGTTCTGTAAAAACGGATATAACCTAGTTTTAGAGGAAGCCATGCTTACATCATCCTGGTGAACTTCTCTGGTCTTTGAAGCTGTTTAAAAAACAAATTTAAAAATTGCACTAGTACTTAGGAATTACACTGAGTAGAATTCGATGCAAAGTAAGGCTTGAGGTTTGTCCTGAGGAGTTTGGTTTGTCTCTGTGCCTGACACTGTTATCGAAGAAGGGAACCTTGAAATTTGTCCTGTGTTTGCAAAATGAAACACTCACTTGAGACTGTTATAATCTGTAGGGGAAAATATCCAGAAATGTAAAAAATTGATCTTAAAAATGGTCATATGCAGCAGTAGTATGCAGTGGTGAGGGAAGGACTTAAAAATAGTTGAAAAATTTGTAATGATTGGACACATTACAAAAAAAACAAAGGGTTTGTTTCAGATCTTAAACTGGTGAAAATTTTAAAAGTTAGTTCTTCAATACTGACATAAATGAAAAAGAGCAGAAAACCTGGAATTACTGCCTCGATGTAATCTTTTTCAAGACGTAAGCTCTGACTTCTCTTTTAATAAAATTTTTTTTATAGTAGCTAAACATTAGGACTCCTACGTGTCAAGGAAAATTGACTTCTGTGGTAGTAGTTACTGGTAATAGCTGAATGAGTTATGTGATTTCTGTTGTAATGGCTGCAAATCTGACAAGAAAATGAAATGTGAATTAGCAATTTGATGGGTGCACTCTATCTAGTGGTGGTGCTTTGCTAATTTTTTATTTTTTTTAATTACCGGATGTCTTAACTTAAAAATGTTTAACTCATCTGGGCACCAAACTCCTGCTAATGCCTAGAGGAAATGACATGCATGCATTTACTTGTGTTTAAATCCTATTGTAATTAATATTTCCTGAAGTATCAAATGCCTCTGAAAATGAGACTTCTCATTTTCTGAATGAGACTTCTGAATTCCTTGGTCACTTTTGAAACTTTATAATTTCGTGGGCCCAGTTGTTTAAAAGTTGTTAGACATTGTTCCATTCTTTGTTAAACCTTAAATGACTTGGATGGCAAACTGCTGATGGCAGAAGATATTTGAGCCTTGGGTTTTTGAAAGTAGTTTCAGGCCCTACTTTAGAGTATGGGATTCACACTCACAAGTGAACAGGGTGTTCCTTAACACTTTGCATTTGGTTCTTCATTTGGAAGTGTTATTATCTCAGTTACAGTGATGCTCACTGTGTTGGTAGCCTTTTCAAAACACAGAAGCATAAACCTGCCTGTTTCTAGATTTCCTGTATTGCCTTAGAGCGTCAGTTAAGTAGTGCAGAAATAAATGCCGAAGTTTACTTGAAGTTTGTGAGTGTAAAAGAACCTCAGCCTCTTATTAAACATTTTACTTTAAAAAGATACAATGAACTTTTTGCTGATAAAACCTGTTACCTTTTCAAATTGAATTTTTTTGTTGTTTGAATATGCATGTGGCCGTTGTTGTCAATAAACTCTCTGAGAGGTGTGCATAAATCTTAATTTTTACCTTAATTTTTTCTTCACCTTTTAGAAGTGGATTCTAAGTGGCCACTTTTGTAACTGACTATTCTTTTTTCTTTAAAGAATATTTGTTCACGCTTATGATGATTTGACACAATTAATGTCTGAATAACCATGATGGCAACACAGACATTAAGTATAGACAACTATCAAGATGGACAACAGGTAGGTGTGACTTTCTTTCTCTAGGAGCTAAGTACAGTTAGGAAGAGAAAAAAAAAAAAGTAGTGACTTTGTCCTTAATGCCTGCTTTGGCATTGTGTAAGCTGGAATAATGAAACATACTCATGTATATCTGGTCCTGGTGTTTCTTTTTTGTACAACAGGCTGTATATTGCTACACTTTAATTGCTAAATTAAAATGCTGTTAACTGGAGACAACTCATGAGGTGGCCTGTGCTCTGAGGACCCATTTTTCTGTTACTCTGTGTCAGCCCTAATCAGTAAATACAAGTACTCCTGTCAGCAGATGGCAACAATGGTGAACGGTCAGAAGAAAACCAGCAACTTTTCCCATCTCTTATTAAATGTTTATCTGAATGCAGTCAGATTTTTGATTTTTGGTTTTATTGTTTGTTTCTTTTATTGCAATTCTCATTTCTCTCTCTTCTCTCACCTACCTTACGTGTTTGACTTTATTCCTATGGCAAATACACGCCATCCTGTGACAGTGAAAGTAAAATATGTTGTTTCTAAATAACACACTGGGAGAGAAGTTTTTCTTCCTATTTTTCCTATACTTTGAGCTCTCAGTATCCAAGATGGACAGGTAATTAAGGTGCCTGCTGTTCTTCTAGTTTTGGAAATGACCCACAGCAAATAACCTCTCAGTTTTAAGTGAGCTGTTCCCTCATCCTAGTGAGATAGAGCCCTGAGTGAACAGTCTCTCCCTTCAGACTCTGCAGATGTATGGCCAACGTTTATAATCACTTGTCTGAGTCATCGCCTTTTAATTTGTTCCTCCTTCCGGTCATTAGCCAAGAAATGAGTCCATTAGTTGCATCTTTTTTTTCCAAAGCATTCTGGCTTGAAAATCATCTCTGCTTGCTGAGGAAGCTGTTTGCAAGGCAGGCTGYTCTGTTGGGTGGGAAATGCTGGATTTTCTCAATTTCTGACTTTGCTGGGAGATGACTTGTCCCCAGTAAGTAATAAAGCACAAACCTTTTGGTTCTCCCAAACTTTGTCTTCGGAATAGTATAAAATTTTCTGCTCCTGTCGTGTGGAATTAAATTAAATTCTGTCAAAGGCAGGTTCTGCAATAGTTTCTGGAGGCCTTCCTGTCTGCAGCTGTCAGGTCTGGCTGCCTGGAGATATCTAGAACAGTGTCTGTCCTCTGCTTGAGATAAAAGAGAAGTAAGAGAAAAGGTTCCAATGATTTCATGTCTTTGTGCAGATGCTCAAAGGGGAGGAAACCAAGGAGTTTGGGCTGAGGGATGGAAAGTTCAGGTTTCACAGTTCAGGTTCCTTTAAGACCTTTTAGTTCAAAAGATATTTAGCTGGAGATGATGTAAAAACCACTTTCAACATCTTCAGAGTGTCCCAAAGGTGTTCCCAGCCACCAGGTGCAATTTAGGAGGTGCTCAGTTGGAGCTGTGGCTCTGTGTTGCTTTTCCATTGTATAACTGTGTGTTAAATGGATGGGTAGAAGGAGTTACTGCTGTTTTCTCCAGTAGTTTGATAGTCCTGAAATGATTGGTTCTTACAATGTGTGAAATGGAGTGAGTGGTAAAGGCCATGGGAGGTTATGCTCCTGATAGCTAAAGGACTGGAGGAACACAGAATCTTTCATATCTTTTTAAGAAAATGTGCATTTTAATCGGCAGGAAAACCTAGAAGATCCTTTTCTTCAGTATCCTGATACAATGTACAGTAAGAATTAAGAAAGAAAACTTAAGAGGATAAACTTTTCTTTAGGTTGATGTCATCCTAAAGGATTTTTACTCAGACTTTCCCATAAACTTCTTGGAGCAATGTACTCTGGGCTATTCCAAAACCAGCCACTTCAGAGACAAAATGCTTTAACAATTTACTAATATCTGTCATTCCCATTTCAAAGCCAAATGCTACAACTTGAAGTGACCTTTATCCATCAAAAAGCRTTGGGGATTAAAAGAGGGGTTTTGTTACTGCTACGATTTCTTATGTCCCTGCCAAGTCATACCAACCTTCTGGCAATTTAGGAGCCCTTTGCACTGCTCTTTCCTTAGAACACTGTACCCTTATTTTACATCAAGCCTACAGATTTACTTATAACTTACACTTTTCCTACAGATGCAAGTGGTAACAGAGTTAAAAACTGAACAAGATCCCAGCTGCTCTGAAACTGATGCTGAAGGGGTGAGTCCTGCTCCTGTAGAATCCCAGACTCCAATGGATGCAGACAAGCAGGCCATTTACAGGTAGTGATGGACTCGTGTTCTGTCTTTCGAAGGGTAAAGGATAGGCTAGAGGATTTCGATTTTTTCAATAAACAAATAAAAAGTAGCTTAAAATCAAATGACCTCTTGGCTGTCTCCGTAGTTTATAGGGAAAGAGTGAGATCAAATGAGCTTTTACAGTTAGTCATCAGCCAAGAAAGAAACTTCCTGGGATTGTGGGGTTCTATTTCAGCATTTTTAAAGGGTATTCTAAAGGTGGCTGCAAAGTTTACCTTAGACTGTTGAACTGTGGTCACTGTTTGTCATACTGTAGTTTTTATCGTTAATGCAAGTTTTTGTATTTGTTGTAATTAGGTCAATCTTTACTCCTTTTTCTTTAGGGAAAACAATCTGTTGCCCAGTAATTAGCTCAAAAGGGATTAARTATTGATGTATAAACACTCTAATTTGAGATTTTTTTTTCAGTGTTAAGTGCTGTTCTAAGCAGTTTGCTCAGTTTTGATGGGGTTAAGTGTTCTTTCACCATAACTGCTTTATAAAGACAGAATTATTGATGGTTTTCAGGTTAAAAAAAAAAAAATGGAAAAAGCCAAACAAAACACCAAAAAACCTCAGCGTGAGACAGAAAGATGTATCCATTTGTTTACAGACTTGTGCTAACAAAATCATCTTCTCCTCAGAGTGTGATTTCACAGGAGGCCTCTGAGTACAGCCTGACTACTATTCTCAATTTTTTAAAGTTACTTTGTGATGGGCCACATTAAAGAATAAATAAGTTTTATCAGACTTCGTTTAAATCTGCACTCACCCTGTTTGTAAATCCTGAATCTCATTTCTAGTGCACTGTATTAATCTATCCCATGCCACTCAATTACAGTGAATTAAACAGTCAGAGCTTTTTTGCKTGTGATTTTTCTCTTTAGTTCAACATGCACGTTTTTTACTGCTGTATTTGCCTCTAGAGTGTGGTAAATCAAAATGAAAATAAACTTTTGTCATACTTGGATATAGCCAGTGATGTTAAGTGCAGTCTCTTCCAAGACTTGCTGCACTTACATGAGTGACTGTGACCTTATCTGGGCTGGATGTCTTAATTTTCAGAGGTGTACATGTAAGTGAAAATACTTATTCATGTATTTAAACTTTTTTTTCTAGGCACCCACTATTTCCCTTGTTAGCACTATTATTTGAAAAATGTGAACAGTCTACACAAGGCTCAGAAGGCACAACTTCTGCCAGTTTTGATGTAGATATTGAAAACTTTGTAAGGAAGCAGGAGAAAGAAGGGAAACCTTTTTTCTGTGAAGATCCGGAAACTGATAATTTGGTAAGTGTAAGCTGTTGGTTTTATTTCTGAAACAATCATCACATTTGCATCTTCTTCCTAATTTCTGATCTGTTTTGGAGGCAAACAGAAACAAATCCTTTTCATAGCCAGGTTGACTCTGCAAATTAATTTTAGAGTGTCGGGTATATAACGTATTTATCAAAACTGTGTAATCAATGTAAATTTTTTCCAACTGTTTTTTAAATCAAGGTTCATCTAGTTAACGTGGGAGAAGAGCTGTTATAAGATGAGCTTGGAAAGTCTTTAACACATACAATTTTTTTGTTACATGTCATTGACTCCTTTAGGCTTTCTGAATGTCCTTCCTGTGATGAAGCTGTGATTTCCCCATTTTGAATATACTTGCCATCAGTATTTTACTCAAAAATGAGAGTTAGTTCTGTTCTGCACGAAGCAGGTCTGCTGACTTGCTAAGCCTCAGCCTTATTTTCTTCATTTGTAACTCTGAATTCAATACAAAACCACTGTTTTTCTGTATCTGTCTAATCCCAATTTCTTTTCAATAGCACGTCTGAAATCTAAGAGTTGGAATGTCGTAGCTRTGGCTCAGTGGATGAGGGAAGAGCAGTGGTTGTGGTTTATCTTGACTTTTGATTGCTCTTACAATGTTCTCGTAGACAAACTGGTAAAATATGGGCTAGATAAATGAACAATGATGTGGACTGAAAACTGGGTGAACCTCTGGGCCCGAGGGATGGTGGTCCAGCAGCATGAAGTGGCTCTGCCATTGTTCAGAGGTATTTTACTGCTTTTGAAGAAGTAGGCAAACAGGAATCTCATGGAATTCAACAGAGGGACATGCCAAGTCCTAATAGGGGAATAAAGAAGACAGACTCTGACTCTTCTCAGTGGTGCCCAGTGAAAGGGCAGGAGGAAATGGGCATGAATTGAAACACAGGAAGCTGCATTAAAACCTTTTTACTGTGAGGGTGACTGAACACTGCAGGCTGCCCAGAGAGGTTGTGGAGCCTCCATCCTTGGAGGCAGTCAAACTCAGCTGGACATGGCCCTGAGGAACCTGCCCTAGCTGACCTTGCTTTGAGCAGGGGGRTTGGATTAAACAATCTSCARGGGTCCCTTCCAACCCCAGCTGTTGTGTAGTTTCTGTGAGCCTCCAAAGATTGGTCTCCCAGAGATCCCTCATGCCTTGGCCTGTTTCCTGTGCTTTTTGGTCATGCATAAACACTCTCTCAGATCCAGCTTGCTTTGGTTGTAGATGGGTCTGGTGTGGTCAAACAGTCCCTCCTGTCAGTTGACCTGTTTGTGGTTTTAGTGGTGACAAAGTCTCTCTGTTTATGTGGTGTTCACCTTTGCTGATGGGCTGCCCGAGTCTGGCTGGTTGTGCTTGAGGTGGGTGAGGAAGTATTTTGTTTATGTCCTGGATTCCGTGGCTGCTGAGGTCAGTAGCAGCTTAAACTGGAACCACGTTGCAAAACCAAAAATCTTTGGCGTTGAACTCCTGTCCTGTGGTCGTATTGTTAGCTGTGACTTTCTGTTACTACATACCAAATGAAATSCGAGTGCAGCTTGTCCTCTGCATGTCCTGGAGGCTGGGAGCTCTGAACAGCTGATGTGCTGACAGGCTCTTCATTTTGTCTGGAGCAGTGAGCACAAGTTTCTGTCAAGTTGTGAACTGGCTAACATGGTTTTCAGTCTCTTTTTCAGCCTGAAATATTGGTGCTTGCCTGAGGGAAGGCTGTAGATGGGTAGTTTTTTCTGCCTTGTGTCACATGTATTTTTTTTTAACAGAGATTAAAAGCCTCTCTTTAGCAGAGAGGAACACTATCGTGCACCTTTGTTACATCTTCTGTTCTTGCTGTCCTTCCCTTTTTAACTCCGATGTTAATTCAACCATTCACATGAAAGGAGAAGCTGTTAGGACTGATAATTAGGCTKGGCTAGAGGGGTGGAGCAGGTAGGCCAGACAGAGTCAAACAAATAAGATGTAAATGCTTGCTCAGTAGGATCAACTTGGAGCCAGAGTTAAACTGTGACTAACTGAGCATCACAGCACTCTAAAGAGCCAAATTCAAGTCCTATCTGAGAGCCACAGGCCCTGCTGCAGCAAGGAAATTGGTCAGCTGTTTAATTTTCTTTCCTTTTACCTCTTGGAAGTGACTTGAAACTCAGCCAGACTGTAGTTTTTGTGACAGAGCTTAAACTGACAGCTCCAAAACAGCAGAATGTAATTCCATGATCCATGCTGCCTATGGCTAATTAACTAGATAACAGAAATTATGAAGGGTCACAGATAGTGGTTGTAGGGTCACTTACAGTCCTGGCAATGTTCCACATTGTGCACTCACTTGAAACGCCTTGGATACTCCACAAGAGGAGTTTGGAGTTCATCCAGAGGACCACAGAATGTTAATCTGGGTGGCACAGGCATTAGATCAGTTTGACCAGAAAGGAAGTTCATTAAGCAGTGGATGGTTGTTCCAATTTGAGTAGCTCTCACTAAGCTGTGGTCTAGATTATTTCATTACKTTGGTATTATAATTCCCATTCTGGATTAATTGGTGGCTTCCTGCATTAGTATTAAAAAGGATTTCAGCACTGGGAAATACAGGTGGCATCCACCTGAAGCTTAATTTTGAGGATACTCGTATATTGCTAAGCCTGGCCTGTAAACCAGGTTTCAAACCCTTGTTATTATCTGGATGGAGGAATTCTGTTCTTCCCAGTGAAGCTCTCCAGCAGTGTCAGTTGGTGATCTTGAAGCAACAGGGCAGAGGGTTGTGGTGAGCCCAGGAGCAGTGTTACCAGGCCTTTTGCTTCTGCAGTGTCTTTCCCAAATCTGGATGCAATCCGCGTGCCCTGGGATGACCCCGTGATTCTGTGCTGCAGGTCTCCCCTTTTCAAATCCTGTGGGAAGGAAGTGGAAGCTGAAGGTTGTGCTCATGTTCTTACTAGACTGGAAGCTTTCCTAGAGCTTGAACTTCCTCCATATATTTTTGGAATGTTATTTGCATCCACCTTAGTCCTTATATCAAACATCAATATCAGAAGATGCTTTTTTGTTGCTCRCTGCTAACCCAGATGCTGCAGAAATATCAGGGTGGTTCCTACCTTTGTGTAGCTTCTGTTCAGAGTAAACTCTTCCCATACGTGGGTGAATTTTTTAATTTCCCCACATTCATAGGACCATAGGTTGGACCACAAGCTCAAGAGGTTTGTAGTCCCACCTCCTGCACAGAGCAGGGTCAGCTGTGAAGTCAGAGCAGGTTACTTATGGCTTTGTCAAGTCTAGAAACAATACAAAACAAGGAGTGTGAAATATACTCCCCCTTTTGTATTTGAACAGGACACTGTCTTTTTTTAAGACCCCTGACGTTTTTGTTTCATTTGGAGTAAGTATTTTTGGCTCAGTACCCTCTTCTCAATTCTATTGAATTCTTAGTTGTGTCAGGAAGAGTTGTAGTGGTGAGGCCAGCTGATGCCATTTGAATATTGACTGAACAAGCCTTTCTGAATAGTGTTTTTACTATTTTAATGTGCAGAACTGTCCCATAAACCTCATAAACCTTGCACCTTTTCTGGCTGTGTCTCATAGCTGGGGGCTCAAAATAAAGGAGAGAGGTTATCAAATTGAAAACAAATGAAAACAAAATACCACCTCTCCCAGAGTTTGGGTTTCTTCCCTGAAAACCTAAATGGCCCCAGGAGGATTKGGGTCGGGGAGGTAGGTGAGCTGTGAATGTCCATATTTTAATTGGGTGTTTTTCCAATGGAAAGAGTCATTTGAGGGAGAACATTACATGTCAGTATGTGGAGATTCTTTCATGTATGTTGCCCACATATGTATTTGCTATATTTATATTTAGATCAGCAAAGGTGAACTGGGGATTATGACTGAGGCAGTGCATGCTGTGTCTGTGCCTTTGCACTGAAGACAGGACACAGGCACAATCTAAAGCATATTTAGGGCTAAAGACATCATTTATTAAATTTGGAGATATATTTATATGTGAATAGGCTCTGGATAGCAGCTTTAGCAGGAACTGGAGGTTTTTTGATAACTTTTCTTTCTCTGCTTGATAGTTTACCATTATCTTTATTTACAATAATTTCAGCAATAGTGGAAGGTGGCCCTGCCCACAGCAGGGGCTTGGAACTGGATGATCTTCAAAGTCCCTTTCAACCCAAACCATTCTAGGATTGTATGAATATACAGATATCTCATGGTCACTTCCATATTCGTGCATTTCTCTGAAATGATGCTGCAGGTTTATTTCTACAGCTGAAAAGACTGAATCAATTGGGTCATAAAAACTCATTGTACTGTGTCATAGTCTCTGCAGCAGCACTGAATAAATGAAATATTATTGCTGCTGTGACCTGTCTGAAAACACTTCTTTGTATTACCTATGTCCAACATGGGTGATTTTTGCAGGAGTTCTTGATTTTTGTAGTTTTATGGAAAAAGTGAACTTCTGCTAACATTAAGTTTGGTCCACCTGTGCTGCAAGAGAGCAGGAGCCATGTGGCCACAATTAGTGTAGTTGTAAATGAATTAATCAGTCCTGGTGATAGGCATGGCATATTTACAAAGTTCTGTTTTCCTCCTAACCACAGCTTCCTTCAAGAATAGTGTGATGGAATGGGTCTCTGGGTAGTGTTACTGAGTCTTGGTTTAGGGTTAATTTTGACTTTAATTCAATTTTCACTTCAAGTATCAACCATCAATTTTAAACTAAGTCTGAGCTGAAGAAAGGACTTTCATTTTTCCTCCAAACGCATGCTGATAAATAAATAATATAAATATGGGTAATGTTTAAAAAAATCTAACACTCTTGACTGAGCAAAAATAATCAAACTAGTCTCTAACATGGTCAAATATTATGTGTCCAAAAGCATAGTTTTGTTACCTCAGTTTCAGCTGGATGTTTAAAGCACTCACTAATACATGTGCAATGTGTTGATCTGTCACACACAAAGAATTTTCTATTTTAGGCTTGTCTCTGAAACAGAATTTCTTGAGACATAGATGACCTTTGTTTTGTGTTAAAGTTTAGTTAAATTTGCTTATTTTAACTTTGTTATGTTTAAAGGTACTTAAACACAGTTTAAACAGCAACCTGGGCTGGTGTCTCAGTGCTGGGTCATTGCACTTAGTGTTTCAAAGGCTTTTAGTGTCATAGGTCGAAAGAGTTACCAGGTATTAATTTGCATCAAATCCTTCAAATCTACAGCTCAGATTTTTCTGCAACTCTTTTTTGAAAGATCTGTGGGTTTGTTTTTTTTCTTTTTAGCCCTGAGAAGAAATAAGATTTCCTTGGGGGTTTTTTTTTGTATCACTTAGTTTCTTAATTTTTTTTAATCTTGTTTATTTTAACATGCAATTGTCTACACTGGGTGAGTGTCCTACAAGTGGAATAACTTCTGCTGAAGAAAACAGGGAAAAGATGTGTCACGATGAAAGCTAAAGTGTCGTGGTGGGGGGGGGGGGGCAACCCAAAAGTTTTCCTGCCTTGATCTCCTTTGGGTGGCTTGAGCAAAGGCATCTTCAGCTCCCAGTTGGTTTCTTGAGTTAGAAGTAATGGGTAAATTAGCTCATCATGTCTGGTCGTTGGATTCAGTGCTCTGGCCAGGTAAATGACCACTCATAGAGGACAGATTTTTTTCAAATAATTGTAAAGTCGAGCTCTGGACTATGCTTCAAAATTATCATTATTCAGCTTCACAAAGCCGAAGGATATTTTTCTCGGAGATCCAGCACAGCACAGAAATGTTGGGGGTGGCATGTCGTATAAAAAATAATTACTTTGCTGGTGTGTTGTGTACATATTTGAATGTCCTGGATTTCCTACTGCTTTTAGACCATCTGGATTTGGTTTTAGCTTTTGATCTTCTGCCATGACCCTTGCAATCACCTAAGCTATTTTTATGCAGAATGTAATACCATTGGTTATCCAGGCTTACAGTCTTTTTCTCGCTGTGAGCACGACAAGTATTCTCCCCACGTACATATCTCCTGTACTTGGATTTTTGTTTATACGTGGATTTTTTTAATGTGGTTTAGTGCTTTGTGTTTAATGGTTTGTATTTCAGAATCAGTCTCCTCACCTTAAAGTTCGTACAAGATTTTACTTGAGAGTTGTTAATCTTTGACATACGATTGCAGGGGAACTTAAAAGCTGTGGGACTGAAGAACTGTTTGATTACTTAAAGCTTTGTCAAACAGTGTGACAAAATTTGGGACCTCTTTATTCTAATTTTATTAAAAAAGAAAAGCTGCTTTCATCCTCTCTGTGACAAATTTATGCTTAATCACGGAAGAGTCTTCTCACTGTATCTCAAACTCATGTGTACCCTTCTGGTTTTCTTGGGTCAGGGTGTAATGTGGAGCTGAACCTGATATTTCTGATTTATAGAGCTCAAGAGAACTGCTGCTGGCCAAGCCTGCTCCAGCCATGCTTTCCAAATAACATGTGGGGATGGGATTGCTTTCCAGCCCTTCCAGTCTTGTGTGGTCTGTGACCCCGAGTTGTCGGAGGGGGTTAAAGACCACATGGATGTGCAGGCTCATCCTGTGCCCTGTGACACCTGAACTGCTCTGTCTTCCTGATGTGTCACATGTGACAAAGATCACACTCTTGTCCTGTTTTGTTTCCCCTGTGTGGTGGTTTCCTTATGTTCCTTTCCCATTCCAGGACTTAGCAATTAATACCTCTGCTTCAACTGGGTGATCTTTGTTACTGGAAAGTAGCATTTGCTGAAGTCTCACATTCAATATTTTTTCTAACGAACAGTTATTTTGTTTCTAATTTTTTTTTCCAATCCTCTCCCTCAGATGGTAAAAGCAATCCAAGTTCTACGTATCCATCTGCTCGAGCTAGAAAAGGTTAATGAACTCTGCAAGGATTTCTGTAGTCGTTACATTGCCTGCCTGAAGACAAAAATGAACAGTGAAACTCTATTAAGTGGAGAGCCTGGAAGTCCTTACTCACCTGTGCAATCTCAGGTGTGTTTCAAATACTGTTTAAGTGGATTTTTGCATAGATTTCCTTAGGAACTTACAGCTACAATTCTTTTGCTATTTGCAAACAGCTTCTGCAGTTCCCTTTATTTTCTCAAATCAGTTACTAAGAGTAGAAAGAGCTGTTTTATTATTTGTTTTGTGCACACCTGTGTGCCACCACCTGATGGACAAATTTGTTGAAATGTGCCAGAACACAGAGTCAATTTTTTTATTGTCTGTCTTCCTTTTATGAGTTTCTCTCAGTTCAGCAAGTGGAGATATTCAGGATAGATTCAGGATAGCCTGGATTTGCTATTTTGTTGGGAGGAGATTGGGAGACAGAACAAACAAAGAAGAAAAATACCCTTGTTAAGAAGGTCTCCTTAGTCTATTCATATATTGAGATGACTGATACATTTTAAACACAACCTGTATTCTGGAACAAATAGACAATGTCTGATGGATTGTAGTTGCAATATTTGAGATGTCTGTCAGTGCATGCCACCTCAGGTAAATGTGGAGTTATGGACAGGACCCATTTGTATACATATAAACCTCAGTTTATATATTGTTGACATTACCTAAATGCAGTAGGATTTTCTCTAGTGAATTGACAACAGTTAATTACTAAGAGTTAGTAGGCTATGGTTGATATTTCTGCTGTCAGATGCTGCAGAGTGAGCCCTGCCACCGCAGTACCCACTGAATCCTGTGTCTTAGGGGAGGGCCCTTCTCTGAATTACTCGCTTGTCTCATGCTCTGTATCCAAAAAAGCCCCAATGACTTTTAAACTTCACTTTCTGGACTCCTTACTTAGGTGTTGGTGTCTGGAGGTGTGGAAGGGAGATCCTAAATTCAGACAAAAGCAGCTTTAGAAGGATTTTTTGTATGTCTCTTACAGTTTTCTGTAGAGACAGGAGGGACCCGTTTTGCATTTGCTCTCAGAAGAGASTATTCATTCATATTAAGGAAATATGTGAGAGTTTGCATGGTCAGGGTTGAGTAAGAGCTGTCTTGAGCAGAATAAAACCTATTGAATACTTAATACGTTATGTTGAAATGGAATGAATTAAAGTAATAACTAAAATTCTAAAGCTTTGGTGCTTGTAATAAGAGCATCAAGGGTCATTTCATTTGTCCTTTTTCCCTCTTGCCTTTGGAAACTGTTTTTCTTATTCTTTATGTACCTAAAACTGAAATTTCTCCATATAGTTTTAAWTTTTTTCTAACAGTTGCTTTCAGGAGGTTTTTCAAAGGTAATGGTTGGTGATAATGAGGAAGTTAATGTAGGTAATGATGAACCCCTAATGAAGTATCTTTCTTTGAAGGTAATCCTGTGATTAAACTTCAAATGTATTTTAGAGCCAAAAATACATAACACAAAATACAAGAACAAACAAGCATGCTTTATCTCCTTACATTGAAAAAAAAAAGTTTAAAAAATGTAAGCAACTAATTGTTTTATTTTTCTAGCAAATTCCAAGTGCCATTGCAGGCACACTCAGTCCCCAAGGGATCATGGTGCCAGCATCAGCATTGCAGCAGGGAAATGTAACTATGGCAACAGTGGCAGGTATGACACACTAAAGACAACTGGCACCTTGCTCTTCATCTTGGTTTCTTTTATAGTTGTTACAAAACCTACACAAATACTTTTAAAAATGTGGTTTAATTCCTGAAAAGTTGTTGGTACAGTCAAGTGCTCTACTGGTTTATGAATCTTTGTTTAATATATTTGTATACCAAATATGCCTATGGCAGTGGCAGTTACATATATAATATTAAGAGATCTTTCTGTGCAACACTACATTTGTTAAAAGACATCCTGGAGACTGTGATGTTTTACTATTTTTTTTTCCCTTAAAAAGAAGAATTCTCTGACAATTTGACAAAAACATGCATTACCTAAACCATTGCGTTTGTTGGCTGCCTCATGCTCCCTGGAGTTTGGAACCACACCTCCAYGTCTGTGAAATCCTTGATGTCCTTATTATATGGAAGTGACATTTGAGCTGAAATATTTTATCTTGCATCTAAGCAAGGTTTTAATTCAAACCCAGCACTGGCCACACGTAGGTGTGGTTTTGGTGTTGCGACTCTTGAAGACTTAGTTCAGTTAAACCAAAATGATGGACTGTTTTATAGCTTGATAATCATGGCATTTTCCTTTGAAAGTAGATTTAGAATGCCTAAAATACAGGGAAATACAATCAAATTTTGTACAGTTTTTTTGTGGATGGMAGAAAATTTTAGTGGAACAAAGAAAAGAAAATATAGAAAAGAATAATTGATATTTTACCAAAACTCTTGTCTGGTCTGCAGTGCTGATGTGTTTAAAGAGAATCACACTTGAAGGGCTTTTTCTTACCCATAATCTGTGTTGCTGTTTTGCTTCAAGGGGGGACAGTGTATCAGCCAGTCACTGTGGTCACTCCACAAGGTCAAGTGGTGACACAGGCACTGTCACCTGGGACTATCCGGATCCAGAACTCTCAGGTTTGTTTCATGGGCTCCACAGAATGGTGTTCTGGGTGGAAATAAATCTCAGTGGGTTTAAGTGTTTTGGTTTGAATTTGACACAGAAGGAGCTCTGTGTACACATGGAGTAATTAATGGTAAATTAGAGTTAGAAGTTGTATAACAAGGCATAAGGTCCCAGAGAGATCTCCCTTGCCACAGCTGATCATCATAGCTCCTACCTATTAAATGTCTTCCTTTACTGATGCCATGAGGGTATAGGTACATGGAACTAAAAAAAAAAAGCAAACTAAAATTTAAAAAACTCCACCCCTAAACCCAATGAACAAAAAAAMCCCCACCAACCSAAACCAAAGYCCCCYCTGAATTAAATGAACACTTTAATGAATGATYAGAACTTTTCTAGTTGTTGAACTGGGTTTATGCCTGGACAGATTTACCTGTATTACATTAAGGTGCCACACTGCTGTTGTGAGAAATTTGACTTCTTATCACGATGGCAGCCACTAATACTGTGAAACTGTATTTCAGAATTTATCTATTTAGAGAAGCATTTTTCTATAAAACCCTCAAAATACTCAGTTGAGACTGTGGGAGATCCTCACATTTGGCTCATTATATCATAMCCTAAAATATAAGTGACAGTACCTTTTTGGGGGAGGCTCTTAAGAGTTGGATCTGGAGAGTTTAAGAAACCAACTCTTCCTGGAATGTGGATTTAATTAAAAATGTGAATCAGGAGCTCCCATCTCCACAGCATAAAATCTGTTGGTAATCACTGACTCACTGGCTTCTTTTCTTCCTTATTCTGGCCTTCCAACCAAAAAAGTATGCACAGGRTGTTCTTTTAATTGGCAGGAGCATAGATGTGCTTGCTCATGTTCTCCCCCTGAACACAGACAGTTCTATCCTCACACCTCTCAGAAATAAATGTGTAAAATTGCTCTCCYGGACTGAAGGGATTTTGAAGAAAAATGGGGGGTTTTACTTCTTATGAAATAAATACTGAGAGGAAAATAATGCCTCTAGCCTATAAATAAAAAAAAAAGGGCCTTGACCTTCTGTATACATCTGTGACTACTCTTGATGTTAGTGRGAGTCTCCAAACCCACCTATGCAAAGCTCACCCATAGAAAATCCTTCTTCAGTGTCTTCTTTTTCAGTGTTTCAGAATGCTGTGGAGGTAGGGAAAAATACTTTGGAAAAGCTATTGAAAGTTCATTATAAARCCTCCATATGCAAGCAGGTTATTTAGCATGTAAGACATTGGTTTGGAAATTAAAATGTGCTCCAGATACGTATTTGTTGTAATTTGATAGCCTAAACCTTGTTTAAAACTAGTTTCATACATATTGATTGGCTTAAGAAATTGCTCCAATTTGTCTGGAAAACCTGATTTAGAATTATTTCAGTTACAATTGTCTGAAATAGAATCTTATATGCAATTTATGTTCTGTTTCCTTTTATTTCTGCATAAGCACTTAAGAATGTATTCCCAAATGTTCAGATAACCACTGTGCAAATGATTTGATGAATCCATAGGAAGTGAAAAACAAAGAGGAAGAAATATGGATATTTAGGAGGTAGTAAGAGTGTTGTAAAGTGAATTATGGGTTATACTGTATAGATCTTACTGCTCTTTGAGAATTTAGATGCAATTATTTAGCAGGACCTCTAACATCTTTGTTTGCAACTCTAGCAAAATAATTAATTTTACTTTATCCTTTGTTTAAGTCTTAAATCAGTAGTATTTTTACAGCTTCCATAGTTGTTTATGTTTGCACAGTGAGTATATTCAAGAGATTCAAGCCTAATTTCTTTTCATTGCTTCTATAAATGAGTTGTTCATGCACGGATACAGAACTGCCATTACTCTGTTAAGTGCCTTATTTCTTCTAAAATTGTGTGTGCAGCTCCAGTTGCAATTAAACCAAGATCTAGGCATCTTGCATCAAGATGATGGCTCATCAAAAAATAAAAGAGGAGTTCTTCCCAAGCACGCCACAAACGTGATGAGATCTTGGCTTTTCCAGCACATAGGGGTAAGGACTGACCATGGTCAGCAGTCACAGGTTTTTATGTAGCTCTTTTATGTGATCTCTTGCAATCTTGCTTCATAAACAAGGTGAATTTATTCTGTTGTCATTGATGTAATCTCAGCTCAGTTTTCCCTCGAGTCATTTGGAGTAGTTCCACAGTCTAATGCTGGTTGACTTTTATTAATATTTTAATAAATATGTTAGATTTGTACTGCATGGTCTCAATAAATATTGTTAAAAGGAAGCTTTCTTCATTTCATTGTGTTGAGAACTTAATGTTCTCTACACCCTGGTTAATGCCACGAGGAAAAATAATTCCATCTCTATTTTGTGGTGTTTGGGGGATATTTTTGACAGGAAAATTTCAGATTTTCTATCTTTATCTCCTTTCCATCCTTCTAACGCGTACCAAGCGTGTCACTATTTCCTTGTGCTTTCAACAGAATGTCTTCCCTTTGCATAAATCCTTACCTTGAAAGGACRAATGGATGCCAAGCTATGACAATGTTTAGTTGATTGATATTTTGCCTTTTACAACCGTTTCACAGCAGAAAGCTGAGACGGGAAAACTGCGTGTGCACTTCTTGTGTTACCCCCTCTTCGTCTGCTTAGCCCAGAGCAGCTTTATTTAACTGCACAGTGCTTGGCAGTTCTCTCACATGACACTGCCTTGGCCAGCAGAACTAATCAGAGCTGCTCACATGCTGTGCTGCCCAGGGATCATGCTCTTTAATAAACASTGGCAGCCATGAGAGGCTTTTCCTTCTGAATTACACAGCAGCAGCTTCGTGGTGCCGTAGACACTTGCGAGGATAAAATCAGTTTCGTGTAGTAAAGCACTCTTTGTTGAATTATTTTCATCTATAAAAGTTTGTGAGGTTTCTAAGGTTTGTGTTTTAATGAGTCAGATGGCCTTAATCCACCATCTTTAATCAGATGTAATAAAGGAGTTCTTATTTTTGATGAGGAGCAGCTTTAATCAGTTGTACTAAAGGAGTTCTTATTTTTGATGAGGACATGAAACAAGCTTATGCCTTTTTTGTTTGCTTTTTGGGCCTCTTTAGCATCCATATCCAACAGAGGATGAAAAGAAGCAGATTGCAGCACAAACAAATCTGACACTACTCCAGGTTAACAACTGGTAAGAGCAAACCCCTTACTTATTATCTTTCATTGTCTCCTCGTGCTTACAACTTAGAAATAGTGAAGAGTAGAACTTGTGCATCTGGAGTTGAACTCTAAATGTTCTGCRTATGTTACAAAATATGTATAGAATTACAAGAGTTATGCACTGGCACACAAGCAYATTRCTTTTATAAGTATTATAATACTTAYAATAGTATTAAGTATTACTTATAATAGTATTAAGTATTATTATACTTGTGCCTTTTAAATTATGTAAGGACTCCAGAGAACTTGGCAACATTCAGGAATTATGTTCTGTTCCATTGCTGAGAGAGATGGAAGTACTCTCATGTCTCTCCTGCAAGTAAAGAAATTGAAGTTTAAAGGCCTTTAGTGACCTGATGGCTGCAGATGTTTAAAAAGTTACTGTCAACAGAGATTTATTCTGCCCTGGTATCAAAGGATGCTCTCCTGAGCAGTGATGTCTGAATGGACAGGCAGTACCTCAGCTACACTGGTTCATGGTTGAGCATGTTTTATCATGTCTYATCTTCGCTGGAGGTGGAAGATAARACACCTGCCCCACAGAAGAGAGGAGGGAAGGTGCTGACACGTGTCCTGTTTGCCTTGTGGCGTCGGTTYCCAAAATTGCTGCAGCAAAGTCCCACAGGGATCTGCCTCAGATTTCAAAGATGACACTGCCTGTGAGGCTGTGGAGGGGTCCAGTGGGGGAATACTCAAGATAGTGACAGAACTCCACTCCAAAAGTGGARCAGAGTAACTGTGCCTGTGTGACATGTGGTCACGGAGCTCTGTGCTCTGGGATCCAACTCCTGTCTTTGCAGAGCATTGTATTACAACTTAGCAACCTGCCAGCTGCACCTGCTTTCCTTCACTGCAGGTAAAGGTGGGTCCTGGATGAGTTTGGTGAGATTTAGGGATCCTCAGTCCCAGCTCCTTGCCACAGCTCACTACGTTGAAGTTGATTCAATTTAGGTATTTTCTTGTTCGCCAGCAGAAAGGGGAAGGGCAGCATTTAGCATGCTAAAGTAAACAAGTGAAAATCAGACAACAAAGAGGAATTGGGAAAGCTCTGAAAAATGTGTTTGCTGTTGTCTCCTGGATCAGGAGCCAGACCTTGGAAAGCCAGGGAGCCTGTAAAATAAGTAATGTGGAAGCTTAAGGAAGTAAATGAAACCAGACCAAACAAACTAGGTTAGGCAGGGCTAGATTTTAGGTGAACCCTGATGAGAGGAGTATCAGCTTTCTGAGCTGGGCTGTCAGCAAGTTTTCTGGTGCTTAGTTTTTAATAAGATCCTGAAGTGTACATCTGTTGTGCTGTCTGGAGAATTTTTCCTTCTGAGGTGGGGAAAAAAATGCTGCTAACTGCAAAATGATAGAAGTGCTTTCTTAGCTAGTTTGCCAGAATCAAAGGATGCTGGTGTTCTGGGAGGGCTTTTACACTTTAAAAAGGATGTGAAGCCCAGCTGATAGATTTAACATTCCTAATTTTTTTTTCCTGCTGCATACTTTATGAATGTGAG
The DNA here is from genome assembly GCA_018881555.1 of Amblyornis subalaris. NCBI lineage: Eukaryota > Metazoa > Chordata > Aves > Passeriformes > Ptilonorhynchidae > Amblyornis > Amblyornis subalaris. The sequence goes on from JACAXG010000138.1 coordinate 356,931, forward strand.
AGGGAGGGAATTTACAGCCAACTGGTCACAAGTTCACYTTGCCCTCGATTGTGTTTAGGTTTATCAATGCTAGAAGGCGAATTCTTCAGCCCATGCTGGATTCCAGTTGTTCTGAAACTCCCAAAACAAAGAAGAAAACAGCCCAGAACCGACCTGTGCAGAGGTTCTGGCCTGACTCCATTGCCTCAGGAGTTGCTCAGCAGCAATCGAAYGAGCTCACGATGTCAGACGGTGAGGAGAGCTGCCTCAGCCTGGATAAGAAAGTTAATTCCTCTCTCACRGGGACATGGAGGGTTTGATGCCTCTGGGGGGAGGGGAACTTCTGGACATTTCAGTATAAATGTGGTTTCAATCTGGAAAAACAGCAGAAATGTGTCACTTTTCCCCCTCTAATAATTTTCTGTGTTTTGGGGGAGGGTGTTGTATTGGAATTTAWATTGAGAGGACTGCTGGTTTTGTTTCAAAAGGTAGGAAACAACAGAACAAAAGATGTACAACTGAGATGTGCAGCTCAGTTCTCTACTGTGTGCACATCAGGAGTGTCCTGGTGGATGAGCAGCACTGGGCTGCAGCTTCAGTTTCATGGCTGAGTGTCTGCAGTTCTACATCTGCACTTCTACATCTGCCTCACGTGGTTCAGGCTGAACAATGAGAGGCAGAAAAATGTCACAGAGCCTCCAAAGACTTTGACTGAAGTAACTTCCTCAGCATCAGATCAAACAAAAAGATTGGATTTAAGAAAGAGAAATAACTGCTTTAATCTCAGGACCATCTTTTCTGTCCTGCTGCCTGGTGCTTTATTCTTTCCAGTTTGTAACAGCTTTTCCCTCAGCCTCTGCTGGACCTGACAACAGCTTTATCCATTGAAGTCACCTTGAATTCCTATGAACACTCCCATTTTTCTGCAATGAATTAAGCTGGAATACTTTGCAGAAATGGCCTTGTGATGACTTGACTGGAGAATTGTTGTTGTGGGTGTCCATAATACAGCTAAGTTTAAGATTCCTGACCAACCTAATTSTGGCATTTCCTGATATTTARGTGTTTGACAACCTATATAACTTSTATTTTAATRTAGTWYYTKAAGTTTTCTTACTGTTGATTAGAAACAAGCTCTGTTACATATAAATAGCAAGCGAGAAAGTGCTAAAGTGCTGTGGTTGTGTTTTTCCAGGTGCTGTTGTGACCATCACAGCCCCAGTCAACATGAATGTAGACAGTCTCCAGTCTTTGTCATCTGATGGTGCTACTCTGGCTGTCCAGCAGGTGATGATGGCAGGGCAGAGCGAGGATGAGTCTGTAGACAGTGGTGAAGAGGATGGAGGAGACCTCTCAACAACAAATATCAGTGGGCTGGTCTTGGATAACAGCGATTCTCTGCAGTAGGAAGCAAGAGAGTGTGGAAAAAAAAACACTTAGGAAAAAGAATGGACTGACTGACTGACTTTTTATAGTTTGCACAGCAAACATTTTACACAAGTTTTATTTCTAATATGTTTTATATGTAGATATAGAAGGGTGCACTTTTTTGTATTTCATAGTAAGCTTAAAGAGTGTTTTTGCAGGTGCAGCAACTTCTTTCAAATGTGTTTTTTTTGTTTCTTTTCCTTTCCTTATTTCAGAAAATTATATCTAGTAATATAAAGAACCACGTAAGCACCCCTTTGYTCCATGAATTGGAAGTGCTGCAGTTTCTGATGAATTATGCAGTTTCAATTAGTGCTGTTATTTAACACAGCTTTCGATGGGCAGGTGATGTAAATTTGAAGCATGTGACACTAGTGTGTGAAACTTGATTATTGAGTTAGATGCATATATTTGAAAGATGCTTCTGCACCTTAAAAACTGCTAGTCTGAGGTGGACAGCAACACACATAAAAAGAAACTGTTGATGTGTGATTCAGTAGAGAATGTATGGCAATTTAAATAAGTTTAGTTTCTCTCATAGTCCGTGAGCCTGTTTATCATTTGCTATAAAAACTCCTATTTTTACCTTGCTGGGGTTATTGGATAAAAAAAATATTTTTATAAATTCACTAGAAATTGGGATGACAACTGTATTAAGCAGGAGGAAAAAAAAAAAAATTTCCAGAGGGGAAAAATAAATGTTTAGTATTCCTATTTGGAAGGTCTGAAAATTGACCCAATTTAATAAAGAAGCCTACAGTAGCATTCTATGATTCTCAGCTATCCCRCAGTGATATACTATATTTGATAATAGCATAAGAAGGGCCCACTGTTTGATGGGGTTTTGATATTGTCAAACATTGATTTATATTATGTGTAAACTAATATTCAAATGGCATAACTCTGTATCTAGACTTGTATCTGAAAATATTTGCTAAATGAGTATTCAGGTAAGTAAGTTCAAATACCCACAATTTTTCCAGTTACTAGAGAAATTTAACAGTTTATAGTTTGTACAACTGAATCTAAAAGAAAAAAATGAAAAGTTGCCTACTATACAGTCATGAATTCTGCTATTTTATTGCATTTGAAATATTTTCCCCTAATACAAAAAGAAATATAACATGGATTTATATAAAATTTCTTCAAATCTGAAGTTTACTACCAGAATATACAGCAGGCTTTATTAGAGTAGGAAATCCTTGTGTGTCATTTGAAAATGAAGAGCTGGTGATGAAAACAGCTGGTTTTTTGGGTTTGGTTTTTTTGTTTTGTTTTGGGAGTTTTTGTTGTTGTGGTAACAGTTCATTTCTTTCATTTTTCCCAAAGTTTGAAGTCTGTGTTTGTCTGTCTGTGAACACTTGCTTTTGGAACTTTGTATTTCCCCTTGCTGAGTACAAATAACAAGACTCAAGAGCCTCTTGGTATCATCAACATCCTCTTCTGTCCCTGTCCCTTTGTCACAGCGTTGGGTTAGAGCAAAGCCAGAATTCCTCCCGATTTAAACCAAATCTGGGTGTGTTCCCAACGTGGCAGGGAGAAAGGTGGTAGCTTTTAGAATCTTTGAACAAAGCCCTTTGACAGATGCAAATATGTAATTGAATAGTGAATTTCTGCTCCTCAGAACACTCAGGCACGTGCTTAGGTCCCGTTGATTCCAGCAGGATTAAGGAATGTACCGCAGGACATGGCTGGAAGCTGCTCGTGGCAGATTGTCTTCCAAAGGCAGGGGTGAGTTGGTAGGAAGAAAAACTTAAGGAAGAAATACCAGTAGCATTGCCATACATACATGGAGAATAATAGTAGTTTTCAGTGACTAATAGTTATTTTTAAAAAAAATTATTTTTACYCAACACAAGTGGTGTTTCTGCTCCGGCTCTCACCAAGTCCTGGCTGAGGATCTTCCTTAGTTCAAATGCTGTAATGATCTGCTCCACTGGGATGGTAATTCCTCAAGAATTTGTTTTCTTCTGACTTCTCTGCTTTGCCACTAATGTGCCATGTTTGTTAAACAGCACAGTCAATGAATAATGAAAGATTTAATTAGGAAGGCTTTGACATAGCTTAACTATCTGAAAGGCTGTTGTCAAATCCAGTTTGACCCCAAAACATTTTAAAAGACAAACCATGTACAAATCCTGCYCCTTTGCAAACATTCAACCTACTGCTCCTACAAAAGATAACTCAGATTACTAGAACTGAAAGACAGATTCTGTGTTTTTCTTCTTAATTGTTTTTGATTTAACTCCAAAAGTGTTTCATCACCCCCACAGTTTCCATTCTCTTGCAGGTTATATTTGTTGTTTTGTTTGGGGTTTTTACTGGAAACTCAGTTGGAAACAACCAGGCCTCAGGGTTTGCAAACTTCTGAAAGCTTATTTTTCAGAAAGAAGCCATTTTCTGGTTAGCTTTTTTCTTTTTTTATTATTGCCCCCACCTTACAAGCGGCAGAAGTTTTATTTTCCAAAACGTTTGTGACCTTGTCTTCAGCTACTTTATCAATACCTGGAGACTGCAGTTGACAGAGTTTACTAAGAAAGGGGAATATGGAATAGTTTCACTGTCAGATTAGAAACATTAAAAAAAAAATATATAGGGATGTGAATTCCTAAAACTGAAAAGGCTTCACCAATAGAGTCAAAGGTATTGTTTAACATATGAAACTCAAACCTTTTCTTTTAATTCGGTGAGAATTTTGTAGTGGGTGTGAACTGCAGGGAAGTGCTTGTTCTTTTCACGATTTAAAAAAAAGAAAAACCAAGTAGTCCTTCATTTTTTTGCTGTGAAAGAAAGATTGCTGGTTTCAGCAAAGCATCACCATTCAGGAAAGGTACATGTTTACATGAGTAAAAGAATCTTTATAGGGGACCTAACTTCAAATCCGTGTAAAATTCCCCCCTGCCCCCAATTAGAGTCATATTCATATGCAATAGAACTGATTTGGTTTTCGAATCAATGTGATTCTTTTGCAATTATGATTATTGGAACTTAAATTTTTTTTTTAACCTGACCCAAAGCAGGGTTCTCACTCCAATTTTTTCAAGATTCCTGGAACAGGCAAGGCAATTTTCTGTTGTTTTTTATCTTTGGAAGCATTGCAGTTCAGTAAATCAATTCCAAAACGATCAGGATAAATTTCTGCATGACTGTTGCAAAGAAATAATGATGTTGGACAATATTCAGAATCACCTCTGGCTCTGCAGAGGGTTTTCTGCATCTGGGTATTGTGTGGAAGTGGAGTCCTGCTGACCTCAGGGAAACTCCATAAGGATCCATGTGTGGCTGCATTTACCTGGCAGAGAGTTGGTTCCTTGTTCTCTGTCAGGAATCTTTTGGAGAGCCCTCCAGCTTTTTCTTGCCTGCACACCTGGGTCTTTTTCCAGTGGAAACCAGGRTTTGGATGAAGAGCTTGGAAGGGCAGGAATTTGTGCTGACCTGGTGTGCAACAAATGTTTTTTTGATGTTCAAAATAGGGCCAGAAGCCAGACCTACAGTGAGGAACTGTAGTTCCCAGTTCCTGTGCTTCCAAAGTAGCTTTAGGTTCATGGATACTCGAGTGGAGTAGGGCCACAAAGGCTTAATGCACCAATGATAGATGGATTTGTTTCTGGAAGAATTAGAAGTTCACCTTCCTGACTTGATGAACTTGGCAGCTCACAGGATGAAACAAAGCCTTTCCAACGGATGAAAGTTGCACTTAGACAAAAATACACCCTGGTATTTTGAAAAATTGGAACACATGCATTTAATTGTAATTAAAGTTGATTTAACGTTTTGTTTTCTGAAGCTGAGTCGTCTTGGGAGGAAAAAAATGAATAAGTATTTGTCTATGCAAGACACAAATGTCAAAAATGTGTGAACTACCCATTTTTAGGTACTGTATTGTTATTGTCTTTCTGAGTTCTGTTACTTTGATTAGTCTTTTCAACCTTTCAGCCTCACATTTGGCTTGGAGTTGAATAGGCAACATGTAGTTTGGAAATCCTGTTGGAAATGTAACTAACCTTCGTTCCCTCATGAAACTCTCGCATGTTAAACAATTAAGTGAAATGTTTTGGTTTCCTAATAATAAATTCAAACTCTCACCACCTCCTGAAAACAGCATCTCCATGAACACGCAGGTTTAATTGTGGTGTGCAGACCATCAAAGCATCGGGGGGATGCACTCTGCCCTTCCCTCTGCAGCAGAGCTGGAGAGAAAAGCAGGTTCATTTTGCCAAACTCAAACTCAGCGTGGATTCCTTCCCCCCCTCCCCGCCCTGGGCAAGCTGAACTCCTTCAAAGAGCTTTTGGGTTGTTTAATTTTCAAGTCCTGAAGTAACCTGATGATCCAGTGCGAAGTGCAGTGACATTGGCACTGATGTGCTCTTAAGTGATTGCCCAAATCAGGTCCTTTGTTCATTCCTGTCACCTGGAAATATAAAATCTGTTCCTTTTCCATGACTTAGTTCTTCAGGACCTGCTGAGTGGTCACAGCTGGTTTTGCCAAGGTGGGAGAAGGCAGGGAAATGCCTTTCCAACCTTGTGGGCTCCTATAACGATCCATAGTTCATGTGAGCAGAATCCAGTGTTTTCAGGCTGTGACGGAAGTGGCCCATAAATCTTCCCAAGGATGAGCAGCACTGGGCCYACACCCTCAACAATCTTTAAAATGTGAACCCTGGAACTTTTCTTTGCTCAGTTGTTAAGGGATTTTGAAGCAACTGGTCTGTCAAGGGATAAAATTAAAAAGGAGAATATGCTTCATGGAGGATTTATTTTTTACACTGCTGCTCTCTGAACAGAAAAAGCACATTTTGGAAGCAAAGCATTTACATTGCTTTAACAGTGTTGTTTGGCTGAAGGACAAACACGTTTTCAAGAAATCTTGAGCATAGTTTCAAACTGTTTAACTGGTTCTTGGCCAGGGAAAGTCCTTGGCCTTTGTATTTGTTTGGGGTTTTTTCTTGTTTATGCAAATGAAGAAATGTTTACTAGTTCTTACCAGTGTGGGGATTTTTATTACACTTTTGTAATGCAGGAGCAGCTTTGATGAAAGAAAGAATTAGCAGGTAAMTAGTCCATAATGTTTGTGACTTCGGGTGGGGTTGTTTTTTTGTTGTTGTTTCAAAATTATTAATTAAAATGGCATGGACATCCAACTTCCATCAATGGTTCCAAGCATATATGATAGTGACTTATTTGAAAAGACCTCCTCTCTGCAAATCCCATGTGTTAACTTGTTTAGCCAGATTGTAATGCATTTCTGAAATTGCTGTGTTATCCTAAATCAGAAATCCTCAGGAAACGAGCAGCTCCTTTATTACAAGATTCTTCTCTAGCAAGAATCTCGAACTCATTTCATCCAGCATGTGAGTCCTGCTCAGCAGAGGTGAAGTCAGACGTGGATGCTCTCTGGATTTACTTCTACTTAGCACTGGAGCRTGATTTATCCCTGCTGGAGCATTGTTTATTCCTACTGTCCCTTCCCCAGCGTCTGGCATGGTGACACCCAYGTGTGCCCCTGGAAGTGAAGAGGGCAGATTTTGGATGATATTTTGCTGTTTGAGAGTTAATCTGTGGTTAGCAGAGCAGTTTGTGTTCTAGACACAGGAGGATTTATCATTTCTTTGTCTGACCTTAGAAGTCTGAGAGTAGTGCCAGTAACTCCTGGTGGTACAACTGGAAATAATTTTAACTCCGCTGCTGCCAGGGAGCAATTTTTTTCCTTAATCTGAAATTAATAAACAACCTAACAATCAAACAAACTCACCGATAAAGGACAAGGGGGAAATGGCTTTGAACTGAGAAAGCAGGTTTAGATTAGATATTAGAAAAAATTCTTCCCTGTGAGGGTGGGGAGGCCCTGGCACAGGCTGCCCAGAGAAGCTGTGGCTGCCCCATCCCTGGGAGTGTCCAAGGCCAGGTTGGATGGGGCTTGGAGCAACCTGGGACAGTGGAAGGTGTCCTTGCCCATGGTAGGGTGGAATGAGATGATCTTTAAGATTCCTTCCAACCCAAACCATGCTGTGATTCTAGGATTATATCACCTAAATTATRTCACATACAGAGTATTTTTAGTTGGTTTCAAATTCCCCTGAAGGATGAATCCCCTCTTCAAGAAGCCATTACAGGAATCAGAAGTTTAGCTGTGAGCTGTTCTTCTTCTGTGGAGCACCAGTCTACAAACTCCTTTAGTCTGCAACTTAAGGCTGTTCCTAAACCCTCGTTGTAAAAACCAGAGCAATATCCTCAAGGCTAAAACAAGGGAAAATAAACTCCCCAGCAGTGTAAAAGGAAGATTCATAAAAAAAAATTAAAAGCAACAATAAGGCTGGGACATATCTTAGGTATTTATTTATCCATACATAAATTCATGCAAGTTCAGAGTGTGTGAGGTATGGGGGCTGATGTCTGTCGTGGATGTAAAMCAAAATCGTAAATGACCATTTAGATACCCTCCTCAAACCTGAGAGCAGTGTGACCTTTGCAGGTGAGGTTTGGTTTGTCTTCCTGATGCAACTAAGGTGTGACCCACGGCTTGTGAAATAATCAGGGAAAATCTGTAGGTATTTTCCTTCTCTGTTGGTCTTCTCTGTTGGTGTCACCACTGGCACAAGGCAGGAGCTGAGGCCCTTGGACCTACTCCTGACCATTATTCCTTGCACACTTTGTGTTAAATTGATGCCTGAATCCTAGATACAAACTGATGCACACACTAAATGTGACTGTGGTAATAAAATTTAATTTAGCTAATTTTTTTGTTAAGATCCAAGAATTTTTTAACGTAGATTTTTAGTAGTCACGAAAGAATGTGCAGATCATGCTGCACAGGGATTGTCCCTCTGTGCTAGGCACACTCCTCAAGGGCTGTGTCCAGCTCTGGGACCCTCGGTGCARGAAACACATKGAGGGGCTGGAGCGTGTCCAGGGAAGGGAGCGGAGCTGGGGAAGGGGCTGGAGCCCCAGGAGCGGCTGAGGGAGCTGGGAARGGGGCTCAGCCTGGAGAAAAGGAGGCTCAGGGGGACCTTCTGGCTCTGCACARCTCCTGACAGGAGGGGGCAGCCAGGGGGGGTCGGGCTCTGCTCCCAGRGAACAGGGACAGGAGGAGAGAGAATGGCCTGAAGCTGTGCCAGGGGAGGATCAGGTTGGACATCAGGAGGAATTTCTTCCTGGAAAGGGTTGTTGAGCATTGGCAGGGGCTGCCCAGGGAGGTGGTGGAGTCCCCATCCCTGGAGGTGTCCARGGAAGGGCTGGATGTGGCACTCAGKGCTCTGGGCTGGGTGACAAGGTGGGCATCAGGCACAGCTTGGACTCGATCTCAGAGGGCTTTTCCAACCTTAATTAATTCTGTGATTAAGAAACAACTGATTGACTTCTCTACCATTTTTTGCTCTGTGTGTGTGTGTCCCTCCCACTGCAACCTTTCACTATGAGCTACAATCTACGGGCACTCTCCTTAATTTCTTTACATCCATCAAATTGTGTTACCTCGCATTTCTGCTCAGTTCGTGACCCTATTTGGTCTTTAAGATTTAGACCTCTTGCTTTCAGCAGAGGCTGGCACACAGAAAAGACAAGGGGACTCATTTATATAGGCAATTACAAGTAATTACAAATTCAGTTACTGTGCAGGTACTGGTTTTTCTGAGATGCTTAGTAGTATATATGGTTCCATGGGCAGGATCCCAATTAAGGCCAGGAAGGAGAGAGAATATTCCTATTGTTGTTTGTTGGTTTTTTTTTTTTAATACACAAAAGGACTATTTTGTGCAGCTGATTGTGATTGAGTTTCTTAACTCAGTACCGTAGCTGGATCAAGACCCGAAAGCTCTTGAAAATTTTAAGTATCATCATCAAATGAAATTCAGAATGGCAAAATTCCAGAGGTTTTGAGGAACTGGGTTGGCATTTGCTAGGTAAYACCTGTGCTGCTCTCCCAGCTTTTCAGATGCTGAGGAGGAACAGTGTTCCTGACTCACTCGTACACACAGGGACATTTTCAGCAGCTACAGAAATATTTTTCCTCTAAGTTCCTCCATCCTGCTTTCAATCAACTGGTTTTGTATTCCTATCCTTCCTTTTTTTCCTTCCCCCTTCCTTTCTTTGGAAGCTGGCAACAATTAATCCTTGATTACTKACCCCAGACTTTTTCTGTGTCTCTTGAACTTCTGAACTGTGACTGGCTGTGAATAATGACTCTGCAAATCACTCCAGGATTCAAAGCCAGCTGCTGGAAAAAGCCCAGCAGTTGTGGATGCTGCTATGGATGCAGTAGTGGAATGATAACCAAAAAAAAGTTGTCCTCAGTGTAGATGCACAATGTTGCAGCTAAATCATGGAACAGAATTAATTAAGTTGAAAAAGCCCTCCAAGACCATCGAGTCCAATCTGTGRCCAATCCCCACCTTGTCACCCAGCCCAGAGCCCTGAGTGCCACGTCCAGCCCTTCCCTGGACACCTCCAGGGATGGGGACTCCACCACCTCCCTGGGCAGCCCCTTCCAGTGCTTGGCAACCCTTCCCATGAATAAATTCTTCCTAATGTCCAAACTGAACCTCCCCTGGCACAGCTCGAGGCCATTTCCTCTTGTCCTGTTGAAATCACTTTGGCCCTAAAACAATTTGTACATTATTTTCCCAAATGAATATGTGTCACTTTTGCCACATACAGGCTTTTTTATGATGTTTGTGGTTGCACCAATAAAAAATCTTAGGCTTAGAAAYGCATATTTCTATATTCTGCATCAGGCTGGGGGTGCTAAAGCTGTTTGGTGAACCACACCTAAGGAATTCACTTCTGGCAGGGCATTGGGAAAGGTAGAAGGACTTGGGCAAACACTTCACCTTCTTGAAACTGGGCTTAGTTGTRCCCAAAGGAAGCCTCCTGATGGGCTTCCACTCATGAATATTTTACTGTTTTACAGCCTCATGAGGCAGGAGCTGAGAGGGCAAGCCCGAAGGAGTGAAGGCCAAAGCATGGTTCTATTTAAATCAACCATTTTATGATTAACACAGTGAAGAAAGACCCTGTCCATTCCACAACTAACCAAGCACCAGCAATGATTTTTTACAAAATTACAGGACACYGAAGAATGCAAACAACCCCTCCCAACTTGATTGCACTGCGTGTAAAATGAGTTCTTTTTAGGAGCTGCAAATTTCAGCTTTTTTCTTCAGTTTTCAGGGCTACTTCAGGGATGCACAGGAGTTTGTTTGTTGCTTTGCTCTTGAGAAACGTGTCCAGCTCCTTCCCTGCAGACACKTGCCTGGCTGTGATGCAAAGTGACAGTGACCACGGGAACGGGTAGCCACAAAACCCCACAAAACTCCACCCCTGCCCAGACTGGGGAAAATCTGACCTGGAAAAATATAAATAACACCAGCAATAGTGGGTCCAAATTGTAGGCAAGCACATGGGTGATTAATGCTGGAGAATCCAGGACAACACCTGTCCACACAAAGCATGCTAAACCCCAGGACATTAAATTTAAATGAATAAATTCTGACAACGGATCATTGTGGTTTTTTTCATTTCTCCCTGTGCTGGTGCCGCTCATGGTAAAAGTAAAATAATGCAGCTGCTGCTTTCAGTGTGGTGAAATGCAGACAGAAGGTACCTCCCTATCAGAGGTGGGGGCAGAGCAAAGAAACTCTTCACCACCTCGGAGGAGCAGCTTGCAAAGGAGCCAGTGGGGACTTCTTTGCACAGATATTTGAGCAATAACTCTCCCATTGTTCCCGTGCTGACACTGGATAGGGAACACAAACCCAGCATAATGCAGGGGCTGCCCATCTGTCGGTCATTCCCCCCTGCTCAAAGGTTATCAGCCACACAAGGCAGGCAGCAGTGAGACAGATAAGGTGAGTGACAAAGGATAAACAACCCCAGCAGCCCACCACCACCCTCCCCAGGCGGCAAGGAGTCTTTCCAAATCCCTCGTGACTCCCTCCAAATAATCCCTATGCTTGCAAAACCCAGCTCTGATCTCCCTAAACTCCTGGCAGACACGAAAGAGAACCAACCCCATGGACTCACTGTCACCTTGCAAGGGCACGCACGATGTGGATTCCTTCAGCTGTTTGTAAATACCTGGACAGCAATTAAAAACCTGCAATGGGAAGAGTTTCTTGTGCTGCTGGAGGACACGGCAGCGTGGGATGTCTGGTGTCTGCTGGAAGGTGAACAGTGAGCTTTAACCTTACTAAAAACTAGGATTTTTATACCAAATGGGAAAGAGAGGAAGGGGAGGTGTTGTCAGGTAAAACTCCCTTCCCTGCAACAAAAATATGGAGCACCTCTCCTGTGAGGAAAAGCTGAGAGAATTGGGGTTGTTCAGCCCAGAGAAGAGAGGCTTTGGAGCGACCTAATTGTGGCCTTTCAGTACTGAAGGGATCAACAAGAAACATGGAGAGAGGCTGGAACTGGGGAGTGTTTCAGTGCTGTGGGGTTGGTAACGACTGCAAGACTCATCCCAGACCTTGCCAAGTGTGGGTCAGACACATCCAAGGAGGACTTTTCCCTATTAAAGGCATCCTCCTCTCCTGCTCCTTTGCTTCCCCATCCCCACAGCAGCTGGTGCAGGACCAGGGCAAGGARTTATCCCAGCTGCCCTGGCTCCACRTAGAACACAGCCCAATATGTCCCCAGCRTGTCCCCTTYGTGTGCTGTCAAACTTCCCAGTGCAAAGCCCCAAGCCACTGTGCCCCTGTTAACCTCTGTGTCCTTATCAGTAAAGTCTTCAAAAGTTTATTGGTAACATTAATTTTATTCAATCCTTACACAGTTAACGTGTTTTAATAACTCAGCCTGATGAAGCTGTGGGTTTTATATAGAGATATATTTTTATATGTGTGTATCTTTATACATCAAAGCATTCAGAAAATGCAGTTCTCCTGTCTCCTGTGTCTGTCTCCAGAGGACATGGTCACTGATACACTGATTTTGGGGGAATTCCTGCTGACCTGGGACACAGCTGGGACTGACAACGGGGTCGGCCCTGGGTGACATCAAGGTGGCKGAGAAGGACTGAGCCCTGACTGCCAACATCCTCATGTGAGTCTTCAAGGCTTTTCTCCAGAGGATGGATACACGAGAGGGGTTTGCCTCCTAAAAAAACAGCCTTGTGCCAACCCACCTACTCCTCCCACCTCATGAAAAGATTGGAGAGAAGGTGTCAGCCAGCCTTCTGATTTGGGTCCCACCGCTTTGAACTGAGTGGATCTACAGGAAGCAAAAGCCTGGCTCCTGGGAGGAAGTTTCATCCAGCGAGTTTAATATAAACAGCCTATATAAACACAAACACATACAAAAAGCGGAACCATCTCACAAATAAATAAATAGCCGCGTTTGCTCCGGTTACATGCTGGGAACAACCAGTGTAAGCCCTGTGGCACAAACCTCACAACCAAGCAAGCTCACCCCCTTACGGACACTCCGCCCCGGTGCGTAAACGACAGAGGGGACGCGGCCTCTCCCCGGCGCTCCGTGGCAGGGCCCCAACAACCCCCAGGTCATCGAGGGCATCTCGGAGCTCCCCGAGGATGCCCCGCGGCGCRGGAAGCCTTGTGCTGCCGGGAGAGCTTCACTCCCGGCCCTGCCCGGACCCGCAGCGCAGCTCTCCGCCGAGGGCCGGGCAGGAGCAGGTTTGGGAGCCGCGCGTGGTGACGCCGCCGGCGGGCACGGCCACCTCGTCCCGGTCGAAGCAGACGCAGCGGGGACAGCCGTCGGCCACCGGGCTGCCCACGGCGCGGCAGGCCGGGGACACGGGCGGGCAGAGCGGGGCGCAGGCGACGTCCCCGCCGGGCCGGCAGGTGCACAGCCTGCGCGCGAAGTCGATGTAGAAGGAGCGGCCGGCGGGGACGATGCCGCCGGCGAAGCCCTGCATCTCGCAGTCGCTCTCCAGGTAGGGCGGGCAGGCGCAGGGCCGGGGGCACGGCGGGCAGCAGGGCCCCGCGGCGGGGGCGGCCGTGCCCTCCGGGTCGCTCTCGGGGCACGGGGCGCAGGCGCCCGGGTCGCAGGTGGGTTTGGGGGCCGCGGAGCAGAGCAGGAGGCAGGCGAGCGACAGGCGCAGGGCGCCGGCGAGGGCCATGGTTCTGGGGGAGAAAAAGGGGGAAATAGGAGCGGGTGTCGCGCTGGGCAGGGGCACATCGAACCCCCAGGGTCTGGGCTGGTCCCTGCATAGTTTAAAGCCAAGGGGATGCAGCCGCCTCTCCCTGACACGCCCATGGCTGSAGTTGTGACCACCCGCAGCTGGCTGGCACCAAGGGGGTTTGCTCCAAAGCAGAAAGTCTTGTGCCCAAAAGCTCATCCTGGCCTGACCACAGTGTCCTCCACCCACCCCAGGGCGTAACATGGGCACTGGGTAAGCCAAGTCCACGTTGCAGCACTCACTGAGCTCTGGCACAGTTGCCCTGGTCAGCAAACGGCACTTGTTCATCCCCATRTTGATGCTAATAATTTACATTTCAGTGACTAATTAATGGTTCCTGGGAGAGATTCGGGCATGGACAGAGGAAGGGCTCAAAGAAGCACTGTCTGCTTCGGTGTCCCGTCCCGTGGCTACTCCYGTGGCTACTCTTGTGGCTGGGACCTGGCTGCTCCAGGGCCCAGGTCTGGGTGTCAGCTGCCAGCCTGTCCTGCTGTGCCACTCACTGCCTGCCTTTTCCAGCCAGCTCATTCCYTCACAGGAAGCCAAGGGGCTCATCCCATCTTTATTTCAACTGGAAAAACCTCTCCTTCTTAAGGAAGATGTTTCCAATGTTGGGCACTCCTGTGGGACTCTGCGTTCTCCATTGCTGAATCCCTTCTCTGTTTTAAGGTTGAGGACTATTCTTTTTTCTTTTAGCTTTTCAAGACCCARCATTTCCTTAAATGCACTTTTGGGTCCCTTCCCTCTGTCTGAGTGACCTTATGTCCTGCTGTAAAAAATGCACTTCCTTCCTTCCTGCACTGGGTCCTTGCAGGTCTGGTCTCCTCTCCCATTGCTCCAGTGCCACCTTTGATTACATTTCTATCATTACCCTCATGATGTGCATTTGCTAGCCCCAAYTTCCTACTCTTGCAGACATGCAACTGCTTGCAATCATTTCTTAACGTTTCTTTAAACAAAAATATTTGCAAATTGCATAACCATAAAGAAAAAACTTGAAAGCACAGACTCCCTCCGTCGTCAATTTGAAAAAAGAAAGGCTTTGGAGCTTTTCTGGTTTTAAGGCAAACTCTTGCTAGTTTAAGTTACTTCTATCTGCTTTATCTTGGCTGGGAGTTACTGTTCTGCCCCTTCCTTTCATTCACATGTTTTAATCTAGTGGTTATTTTACTGCCATTCCCAGAGGACTGATGGCTGTGCCAAGCAGCACGGACCCCAAACATGCTCCCCATGGAAAAGCTGCTGCTGGGAAGGATCTCCTCTATGCAGTCCCACGCCAAGAGCTCCCTCCTGGCTGCCCCAGCCTCAGCCACACCCCACGGACAGAGCAGGGCACCACCACCAAACACCATTAGGGTTTCTCACACCCCAACCTCTGCCCAACCTCATCAGCCCCATCCACTGCCGAAACATCCGACCCCACCCGGCCGTGGAATTGGGCACCTTCAACGGGGCCGATTTCCAGCAAGACCACACCATGGGTCTGTCACTGAACAGCGGCGGCATCCACAGCCTCCCTCTACTTCCTAGMGAAATGTTCATCCTCCCCCTCGCTTCTGGAGATCCAGGCCGGCCGGGGCGCTCCCTYCTGCCCCTGCCAAGTGCCCGTGGTTCCCGGGTTACCTGCAGGGTGGCCGGGCAGGCGGGACGGGCGCTGGGATGCGGCGCAGGACCTCGGGAGGAGTCCCCGCTCTCGCCCCWCAGCCCGCCCGGCCCCTCTATTTATGTGCGGTGGCTCCGCGGCGAAACCCTGGCGGGGGAAAGGGGAGGCGGGGAAGCCTCCAAGGTGGCTGGGCAGGGCCAGCGAGATGCTTATCTTGCTCGTGGTGTTGGTTTAGTCTGGCCGCAGACTAACCCGGCGGTCCCAGCGTCTGCAGGTCTGACATCGCTGCCCACGCCCCTCCGCGCGGGCTTCACCGGGGTAGCTGAAGCATCAGAAACCGTGGGAAGCATCCCTGTGCTTCCCAGACTGCTGGGGGCAGGGATGCCGGGGTCCACAGGGAGACAAAATGAGTTAAAAGCTCGAGCAAGGCAGCAGAGGTGGAGGGCAGCCAGCCCTGGGGTGATGCGCCCCAAAATGCAGGAGCCAGTGGAGGGCATGGACTTTCCCAGAGCACATCTCCATGCAGCTTCCCGGGACAGGGCAGCTCTCGCATGCCACAYGCTTAACATGCACTCTTTCAAGCGCTTGGGGCTTGCTTTCCTCTGGATCAAGCTGCAGGGAGCCAAGGCCATGGATCTCAGCAGAGGGGAGGTGCACGAGTTTCCTGTGCCCTGACCGGCACAGGCAGCCCGAGCTTCTTCCCTCCGGGCTGTTTGCTCCCTGGTGTGGAAATGTCTTATCCTGATGTACGAATGATCTGGTTGGAAATGTGCCCCCCAAGCCTTTCAGAGCAGTGGGATGAAGAGCAGAGGCATCCTGCAGCAGATGGAACTGTGGAAAGCAGCTTTTGGGGAGCACACACTCCCCCGAGCCCCCTTGGGGCAGGAGGTGTTGGGAGAAGAGCACGGGCTGGAGCTGCAGGTCGAGGGTCCATCTCTKGCCCAGGAGCTGGACACTGCACTCAGGACAGGGGGCTGGGGTGTGCATGGCCTTCATCCACCTCCTGCTTCCCTCTCCTGGCTCCTGAAGCCTGGAAACTCCCATTCCTCTGGTAGATACACGGGATGCAGAGCTCAGGAGCACCGAGTTGGGCAGCTGCCTCTGACTGGACACATCAAACATTGACAGGGCCTCCGTGGCAAGGGAAGGAAAGGAACTCAAAAGACCATTTATCCAAAGGGAGTCAGAGGGCAGCCCCAGGGATGTGGGGAAAAGGGGATGGAGGTTTGAGGGCACTTGGACACACTGCTCCTGCCACCAATGCTGTGTTTATRGGTCCTGCAGGGATTTCTGCAGACRAGTCAAATGAAACCTCCTCCCTTGCTTCCAGAGGCCTTTTCCAGCCTGGARACAYGGCAGGCAGGACAGCACCAGCCAGTCCCTCCCACTCCTAACCCAGCACTCTGGGGTGCCAGAGGGGCAGTGCCCCGTGGGGCATCCTCAGGGTGCTGAGTTTGCATCCCCAGGGCCACAGCCTGGCAAGCGACAGGAGACACAGCACCAACATCCCTGGCCAGGGCGGGGCCACTGTTGGATGTGCCTGCAAAGAGCAGCCCCAGGGACAGTGGACAGGGGGCCCTGGGAGCACCGTGGTGAGCCTGGCTCCAGCCCAGGTGGAGCAAGCCTGAAATATCTGGAGCTCACACCCAGCCTTATTGGCTCCCTCACTCATAATTAACATACAGAGGCAGCTGTAAATATTCGTGGTTAATTCTCAGCAGTGACCTCACCTTTGCTGGGTGCATCTGCCTGTCCTGGAGCCTGTCTGCAGCTGGCAGCCACTGCCCTGCAGCCCTGCTGCTGCTGCTACTGATGATGATGATGATGGAAGCACTGGGCTTTGGGCTAATCCATAGCAGCCAGGCTGGTCCAGATTCAGACTCAGCTCTGGGCTTCATGGAGTTATGGGGCACTTTAAGACTTATCCATGTGAGTTTGGAATACATACATGGACTAACATCCCTCACTTTGCAACAGAATTGCTAAAATAAATACAATACCATGAGGGTTCAGCTAATCAGCTTTTGATTTTCTGGACAAATAYGGTTATTGCTCAAGCAAAAACTCACAGAAAATCTGATAATAGCTCGTGTCACTCAGGAAACAATAGACAGCAGAGACACATTCCCTAAATATAAATACTTCAGCATTCTATAACTCAATAAAAGTCTCATACAAATTAGATTAGATTGAGAATATGGAGTAGCCACTTAGCAGCAAGCTGAAATTGAAATTGATTGTTGCCATCTTGGAGCAGCTCCTGAAACTTATAGGAAGATTGGAAACCGCTTTGGGTCCTTTGAGAGCAACTCCCCCCAAACTGGGTTTCAATGGCACTTCAGTTTGGTCCCACAGCTCACTTTTGACATTTGCTTTCATTTATTTTTTTTTGTCAGCCACGGCAAAATGGCTCTTCTGACCTTCATTCTCGGTTCCTGGAACACAATGGGCCGACAGCACAATCAAGATCAAACCYGGCCTTCCCCTGCACCCCTGGATAACGAGCTGCCAGGATGCACATTCAGGGATGAGGCCATACCCCCTCTCCCAGCTGCYGCACCCTGAATGAGTCTTTACTTCTCGCGTGGGTCCCCTTCACTGTCCCCTCCCGCGGGACCACGCGTGAGACACCCGCTGCCACCAACTCCCCCAGAGGCGAGGAAAGTGCTTTCCCAAGCCCAGCGGCCACCAGAGGAGGGATCATTTACCTGGGAGCCAGACAACCCTAGGGATGAGCAGGAATGGCTCCTGGGGGAGCCTGCAGCCYTCCCAGGCTGCAGAGGGGCAGAAGGCTGCAGCCGTGATGTGCCTTGCCCCCAGCCCTGCTCCTCTGGGGGCAGAGGTGGGCTCCTGGTGGGACCAGGGCAGCTCTCAGCAGCTGGAACACAGGCAGTGGACAGGTTCCTGCAGCTGGGAGACACGCCAAACCCTCACCTGCTGAAATCTGGGCGGTACAACCATCCCCTCCCTCCCCGTCCTCACCTCCCCTGTTCCCTGTGCAGCGCTGGGAAGCTCCGTGGAACCACGCGTGGCTATTAAACACAATTTCTTTAGTTATCTTCTCTTTAGTGATACCGTGGCAGACAAATACTATACATCACAATTTTCACCCGGCCATTTTGAGAAACTGGATCAGGCCAGAAGGCTCCCTCAGCGAAGGGGTTTGGGCTCGGGGGCACAGTGGGACCTGCCGCAGGAGGCGGGGGCAGCCGAGCTGCTCTGCTGCTTCTTCTTGTTCCTGCTGACAAAGGTGAGCAGGTCCATGGCTGTCACCACACCAAACACCATCTGCTTCATGAAGGAGCTGCCATTTCCATCGACTGGAAGCACAGAAAATTCCAGCTTAGTGGGGGGAAAAAAACACAGAACACCCTACCCTCACCACCCTCGCCACCTTCCAGCTGTGCAGAGGCTGCTGCTCATTTATTGAAAGAAAACCTTGACAGGGACAGTGTCAGTCTCTGCTCTGCCTCCACAAAAATGACTGATGGAGCCTCAGTCAGGTTACTGTGATCACACCAGAGAGGTTTTTGCTGCAAATAATGCRCCTTTCCCAGGGCAGGAAACTTAATTTCCCGGTTGTTTTTACCCAAACTCTGTTCCAATCATTCTTCTATCACCACAAAACTTTTCAGGGCAAACTAATGAGACTCTCTAAAAGCAGCAGTGAGGCACTTTGCTACTCTGTTCTCATAACATCCTGCACCACCATTAATGAAACAGCACCTCAGCAATTGCTTTGACCGTCTGATAAATGTTTTCTTAAATAAAAATAAAACTAGCCACCAGAGTCCAAACACGAGATAAAACGCAAGCTCCGAAGGTGTGGGAAGAAAGTAATAAATAAAGGAGTAACTGTGACAGCATTAAAACAGCAGCTCTGGAAAAGAAAGTGGGTGTTGTTTGAGGACCAGAGCAAGAGGTGCTGCATACAGCTGGCTGATATTTTTTGGTGGGTGCCATTTGATTTGCTGATACCGCTTAATTTATATCAAAATGTGATAGAAAAGAGATCTTCCTTATTTTATGGTGACCTAGCTGAGAAAGGAAGTTCTGCCTGGCACTGATTTTGGTGAGAGAATCGGAAATGTGCATCAAAGGCAGTTTTGAGTGACAGATTTTTGTTTGCAACCTGTTGTGGGAACATGGATGGACTTGCAAGCTTTAGAGCTGATGGGGCTCTGGAGAAGCAGGGCCTGGAGACAGAAGGGTTGGGATGCTTGGGCATGGTGGGTTTGGGAGGCCCCTTGCCTGGCAGTGTCACCTACTGCTCACCCTAGGGATGCTTTGCATGCTCAGTGTGTAATGCCATCAAATAAGGGTAATTACACCCTTCAGCTCTAATTCACAAGACCTAAACATGGCTCTTCTGACAGCTTTTTCATGTTGCTCACTTCTCCCAGCAAAGCAACTCCCTCGAGATCAGGTCAAATTTCTATTTCTAGAAGTTTTGTGGTGTAATAGCACTGGAAAGGTGTGTCAGGTCAGATTTGCTGAGCAGCACCTGCCACCACGCCTTTTTGGGTCAGAGGAGGAAGGAGGTGTGACCCCTGCTGCCGTGGATGTGCCAGCAGCCCTCGTGCTGCTGTGGTGCTGCTGCAGGGGACTCTGCTGGGTTGGTTTGCTGCACCAGGGGGAAGGTGGCTGTTCAGTGCATCGAGAACAAACCAAACCTGCTTTAACCGTGCTCCCAGACTGGCAGAGCATCCCTATACCCACCCATGGTCCAGGTGAGGCTCACACGCAGGGGCCCCAGGCTACACATCAGTGCCCCCARTGCCCCATGCTCATGGTCTGGCCCATTTGTTTTCAGCTTTCTCAACTTACACGCTTGAATTCCCCCTAAGCTCTACCTAATGTGGCCAAATATTCCTTTTGACCTCGCCCTCGGGACATGGAAGTCCAGAGAGATCCCTGATTTCCTTCTTGCTTGCTTCACCCCTYGTCCCTCATCCCAGTGGTGTCAGGAAAAGACACGGGTGAGTAGTTGGCAGTTCCAGGGCCTTGCAGAGGCACGGGGTAGAAATCCCTCCTGCAAAGGCTCAGGGGCTGCACAGGTGGAACAGCTGCACTGGCACCTGCCACACTCGGCTTGGGAATGTCCCTTTCCCCTCTCCAACGTTTGTGCAAATCCCATGGAGTTCCTGCAGACACCCACACTGCATTTGCTTGTGCACAACGATAGCAAAGTGGTCGTTCTCCAGGATGCAGGAAAGCTTCCCAAGGCTGTCCTCCAGGCCAATCTAAACAGGACAAAAGGACACATTTGACATTTTACTTTGGCAACRGCTGGGCTCTGGTTTCGGAGGGTGCTGATTCCCCCTCTGGGTGAAGTCCCCTGTGAGTGTGGGGTTGGGGGTGGACATTCCCACGCTTGGCTCCTGGTGTGAAAGCTCCCACACCTGAACCCTGCTGGCTGAGCTGTGCTTTTTACAGGTGCTTGTTCTTACTCCCATCTCCCAGATGTGACCGTCGCCCTCCTCGCCTCTCTCCGCCTTCCCCTCTCTGCCTTCTCATCGACCTCTTCCCCCAGCTCCCCTCACAGCCCAGGGTGGTGGTGGTGCTCCTCTCCCTCTCTCCCTGTCCCTGGGCAGAGGCTGGCACCAGCCCCAGTGGTACCTTTGAGAACTGGTCGTAGGTGACCTTCGTGACAGGGTCTGAGAACTCCACGTCGCCAGCCAGCACCGAGGTGACGGTGTTGCTGAGGGTCACCATTCCCAAAATAAGCCTGTAAGGAAACAGGGAGTTTTCCAGAAGGTCAGACCCAAGGCAGGACACAGGTTTTATGCAGGGGCTGAACTGCTCTGGTTGAAGTCAGTGATTAAATTGCTGCTGCAGTCAGTGGGAGGCACCAGGTTTCTCCTCACCTGAGCAGGACAAGAAGGTCCTTGTCCTCACCAGGCTGTTGGTTTCACAGTAGATAAAATCTGCTGTTACAGTCCAGGACTTAGCAGCTGGGAGAAGGAAAACTTGTGGGCTCTCCAGCTGCTTATTTGGTCAGGTTTCCCCCCAGCCCTCACCGCTCCTCTGGGCTCCCCTCGCCTGTGTTCATCCAGGCTGCTCTGCTGAGTGTGGTGGGCACTGGGTTTGGCTTTGACTTTAACTGGCTCATTTACAGGAGTTTTATTGATGAATATTCACAAGGAGGCAGATGATCTTTTAAAAATATGCATCAGAATCCAACACRAGAGCCCTGACTCCGAATCAGTAAATGAGACTTTCTCTTTAGCTCGATCACGAGTGATTTTTCTCTGCGAATGGCCATCTCTGCAGCGAGTAAAAATAGTTACCCTGACTCAGCGACAACAGGAGCTTGGTCATATCCCTTCTCCTGGAGGATCTCAATCGCCTTTTGGCAGCTGACTTCTGGGAGGAGAGTGAGAGGGGCCGAGAGGTTCAGTTTCTGCACCTTGATGTTCCACCACCTGTTGAAGGACAAATGGCAGAGCTGTGACTCTGCTGCACAGCTGTGGCCTTGAGCAGRGAGGCAGGGCCAGAGCAGATGAGCCCAGCCACGCAGGGATGTTCTGTCTGCCTGAAAAGCCAGCCCCACTCCCGTCCCCAAGGCAGTAATGCCCCCGTGGCCAGGTCCTGCTGAAGCCAAGCCTTCCCTATGCCTGGTGTTCATGCAATTCCAGCAGCTGGCAAGGTGCTGAGCTGTCCTGAATCCAAGGAAGCTACTGAGGGCTTCACTTCAAGCTCATAAATAGGTGGCCTTTTAGTTTTACTCCTTTGGTCTGTATCCTTGGTCCTCACAATGCAGCCTTTGCAGCTCCTGCAGGAGAGATCCCTCAGCTTGTTTGGAGGGGAACCCAAGCACCTCCCAAACCACCTCAGACCTTTGTCCTTGCAGAAAAGGCAGGGCAATGCTAGAGCCTGGAAGGGCCAAGGGCAACACAAGAGGCCCTGGAAATGAATTAAGTTTTTAGGAATTGTTTTGCAATAACCTTTGGTCACAGTAACCCAAAGGAGCAGGTGACATCAATGATGCCTGCTGCCTTTGAGGTGTGACTAAGAGCTTTTCTAAACTGGTATTTCCCAGCYACACATCAACTGGCATCAGGACTTTGTCTGTGACTCCCTGCCTTGAGGGGACTCTTTCCCCATGGTGTCCAAGTCACAGCTGAGTTGGTCATTTTTTCTGGCCAGCAGCCCTGGAAAGCGAAAATTTACTGTCCCCTGCCCGAAAAGATCTACAGAGCTGTTTGAAAAGGGCATGCTACAACAGGGACCCACCTCCCCACCAGCCTGGAGGTCCTTTGAACATCACCTGTGGAGCAGAGAGGGGTTCTGAGAGGGTTTAGGTGGCCTGGGCAGTGAATGCCACGTGGGAGTGGATTGGCAACTTCAGGTCCGAAATGGCTCCTGTACAGTCTTTGGTTGGAGAACTCGGAGATAACCACTCAGAAGAGAGGAGCTGACATTACAGCCTCCCCAGAGGGGTCTGGACTTCACTGTGTTTTTTCTAAACACTGAAAGAGAACACTTCCCTTTGAAGATAATGACTTCCAGGCTCAGAAGCTGATTCCCTCAGCACAGTTTATCCCAGCGGAAGTTGTCTTACCAAGGCTTGTTCTCCTGGACGTCATTTAGGAACCCATTTTTTATCATCCACTTATCATTCACAAATTTGGACCTAGAAATCACCAACAAAGAGYGAGTCTGTGAGGCTTGCAGAAGAAGTCGTGCTTTTTTTCATGTACCAGACCGCAGCACTGCCCCCGGGGCTCCCATGATTTTTGCAGCTGGCTGCTCTCAGCCCCTTTTAAGGTCAACAGGAGCATCGGGTGCTCAGTAACTCTTCCAAGCATGCCAGCTATTTGCCTGCCCAGCTTTAGGCATGCAAGTTCAAAAAGTGTGGCTTGGCTGACTCCTGCTCYGTGCAATAAGTCAGTGACAAGAGGAAATAAATCCCAGGTATCCCAACACCCAGCCCCTGGTGATTGCCACAGTGATGTGCTGTTTCTCCCTGTTGTTTATTTTGGGTTTTTTCCTGTGATCCGCCCGAGGGAGACTCCCAGCTCTGGGCTCACTCCGTGCGCCTTGCTATCAGATTTTTCGGGGTGGTTCTCCAGAACCCCCAGCACCTGGGCTCAGCTCATGCCACTGAAGGGTCCCGTGGGGCAGAAGGCCCTGGGAGCTCCCATCCCGATGCTGGAAAGCAGGAAAGGAAGTGGGAAGCTCACATGTAGTTCCGGACGGAGTCGGGCAGGATGACAACGCAGCGCTGACCTTCCTGCAAGTCCTTGGCAGCTCTCACGGCCACGGACATGGCACTGCCCGAGCTGCCACCTGGATGGGTGCCAAGGAGAGAGAGAGAGACAAGTGTCAGGGCTGCCCAGGGTGCAGGGACACAGTCCTGGTGCGGGGAGCACAGGCTGCTCCAGGTAATGCCGCAGAGGTGGCATCCTGTGGGACGGTGGCTCGAGACACTGGGATGGGAGGGCAGTCCATCCCGAAGCCTTGTAGGCTTTAGGGTCAGGCAGAGGTAGGGGCTGATGGGCTGGGTTCATATGGTGGCTCTTGGGCTTTTGAAGCAGCATAAAAGCCAACTTATGAACTTCATGAACCACTTCTTGTGGTGACTCTGTGGTTCGATGCGGGGACATTCGTAACGTGCTGCCCACGCCRCACCCTCCGCGTGCATGAGGGGAAGACCATGCCGGTCCTCGAGCTTCTGGCTGACACACTTGGCAATCAAAGATTGGCTTTAAATGCACTGTAAAGACTGAAAAAAACCATAAACATTACCTTCATGCTTGGAATACCAGGCCAACGTGATGGGAAGACTTAAACCCTCCCCGTGTCTGTGTGCACGCATGTGGTTTGCTGCACGTAGGGAAAGCTTTACAGAGGCAATTCTTCCACCAGTAGCCTGAGTACTGGAAGTCACACACATTCCACTCTCTGTGTGCCAATTACACACTGCACTCAGGGCAGCACGTATTTTACAGCAGGGTAATTATCGCTGGGTCACATTTTTCAAACAAATGAAGAACGGCCCTGAAAAATGCAGTTCAGGGAACATGAAGCTGTTCACAAATTATAGTTGAGTTCAAACAAGTGGTTTCTGTTGAAACACAGTGACTCTGTGCCTGCTAGGTTAAATCAACATTTAAGTGTTTCATTACACATATATAGCCTGATCTTTTCCAAAACTCCCTGGATACGAGTTCTCAGGGCTTTTATCAGCTCTAACTGCAAGCCTACRTAGTGTCTGGTCCTGGATGCAAACCTATCTCTGTCTGCTTGGAGTCAGGGAAGGCTGAAAACACGCTGGTGCCGTGTGGAGGCTCTCAGGGCACAGGCAGGGTCTGTCTGGGGGCACCTGTTCCTGTCGGGAAGCCAGCGGGATCACTTACAGCTTGTTGGCAGGGGGAGAAATACCCGGTAAGAACATCTCACACCTTCTTTGCTTTCAGGCTCTCCAGGTCCAAACCTGGCACCTCTCGTGTGGCAGTGACGCCGAGCACAGCCTCGCAGGGCCGTTAGCAGAGGGGCAGTTTTAGCCCACCTGTCCTGCCCACTAATCCTCCCTCCAGCCTGTGTAACTCTACACTGCCTGAAGATCCAGTTCCATTGCAAAAGTGCTCCAGTAAAAGGAGAGCTATTGCTTCTATAATTATTGCGGCTGATGAGTCAAGCCCCAGGCCAGGCTCGGGGACACACCTCTGGAGTCTGCAGTGACCTACGCACAGCTCCAGGCTCAGCCATCCAGCCCTGCTGACCCAGCAGACACAAAAGGCAGAGGGCACCTAACCCTGGAGCGTTTTGGTCCCAAAAGGATGAGGTTCAGGGAGTTTGTTAAGAGAGGCAACTGCTGCTGCTGGTGCTTACCACACAGTAACCCCTCCTCTCTGATCAGCCTGCGGGACATGAGGAACGAGTCTCTGTCGTTGCTTTTGTACCACTGATCCACCACCTGAAAGGAAAGCAAGGAGGATGAGTCCTGGCAATGTCATTTCAGGCTGCCCCAACCCTTTGAGGCCGTGCTGCTGATGCCTACAGCACCTGGCAGCTCTGAGCTGCCTTCCACACTTGTTGAAATAATTCCTCAGGGCATCCACGGTCCAAGGGTGTGTTCTTGCTTGCAGGCACCCACACCTTTCCAGCCAGCACCCTTTCCTTGGAGAGTTAGGGGTGCCTGACAGGTCCAGAGCTAGGACACAGAAGAGGGAACAGTGTTTGTGATGTCCCAGGCCAGACTACACTAATGGTTGAGATTTTGCCAAAATCAGATCCAGCTASAAGACTCAGTCTGGGTTTATCATAGGTGGCAGCTCCACAGCCATGTGCTGACAGCAGGGATGTGGTTAACACACACCTGGAAGCAGAAAGAATCTGGGGTGTGAGGCTGAGAGGGAACTTTCTAGAATGAGGCCAGGGGAACACAGGCAGCTCGAATTAGAGATATAAAACTCTGTGCCTGGTGGAAACTGATACACCAAGAAGAAACTTGACCAGAAGAGGTACGAGGTTCATGATCTGCTGTCTTGCAGGGCTTGGTTCTTGTCTTCCAGCCTGTACAGGGTGCCAGATTTCTGCTTTGTGTGTGTGTGGTGCCTGAGGCAGGGAAGGCTCAGGAAACAGTAGGGTGATGAGGAGCAGCCTCAGCACAGACATCTGTGCGATCGCGGTGAAAGGGACACGCTCTGAGCGTTGGTGAGGCTGAGCAGAGGAGGCACACAGTGTGTTAAATGCCTCCTTTTCTTCTCTATTTACTTTCTCCTTGTGGGTCAGTTATAATCAGATTTACTCAGAGAGATGCTCCAGTGCTGGGCTCCCAATCCCCCCACAAGAGCTTGTTCCGCTCTGGGAAGGTATGCCAGGTCCTTAGGGCTGGGACACACCTCTGGACTTGGGAGCAGGCTGGATGCAAAGCCAGGGATCAGGCAGAGGCCTCTAAGCACATGGCTACTCACTGATCTGTCGAGGACCGTGGGGATGAAGTCGTGCCCAATGCCCTCCACCTCGATGGTCGTGGTGTTGCTCCTGTTCATCTCGCTGGGCAGAGCCACGATGGAGCCCTCGGGGTCTACGCCAACGATCTTGGAGGGGAGGAAGCTTTGTTAAACCAAAAAGGGGCTTCAGAAACAGCCAAACACAAAACTCGCAGGGAAATTTACCCACAGCCCTATCAGCAATGTTTGCTTCCCCTGATATTCATTCKTATTCCTGACCACTGGCAGCGTGGAGAGCTTCCAGGATGAAAGGGTTGCTGCTTTTCACTGTCTTTTTAAATAGATCCTAGGTAGTCTTCAGCTGTTGCAGAAGTGACTGGTGGCTTAAGATGTTATCACTCCCAAGGTGTTTGTCATCACCCCTTTGGCAGAGCCTGCCACTTCCAACCCTTAGGACAGTGCCAGTGCGCCTTAATCTGCTCTAGGGTGAAGCCAGCCAGAGAGCCCAACCCCGTGGAAACCCATGGATACAGACATCCTTTCTGGAGCTGGTTGTGCTGGCTGATGGTGACATCTGCCTGGTTATTTACAGCTTTGTGTCTGGGCTGAGGCTGCCTCAGTGGTGACATCCCACAGGCTCCACACGCAGCTGCAAACAGCCAGGGAGGTAACCCCACATCCCAGTCCTCCAGTGGTGGGTCCACACCTCTCTGGTGGATCAGGGATCACTCACACACTGACCAGACCAGAGAGGCAGCAGCTGTCAAGCCTCCAGCCTGTCTTGCAGCACGAGCTCTGCAGGATGAGCATCATGGCTGATGTCACCCCTAAAGAACAGAAGGTTTTGCAGTGGCAGGGGAGAAACATTTACAGTCTGTGTCTCCCATAGAGTCCCACACAGGGCAAGGCACCAGGCAGGGAGGGATCTTAGTGGGGCTGTGGAAACTTTAGTCTCTAAGGCACTTGGATGGGTCTAGGCCAACCTAAGCACCATTAAATTSCTTCCAACAAGAGCCAAGGTTGCTGTGAAAAAACAAACAGGTGGAGACAACAACTGCTCCCTCAGGTGAGCCGTGGGACTAGGGAAGAAATGATATGTAGTAGTAAGACAAGGGGGAATGGCTTTGAGCTGAAGGAGGGTAGGTTTATATTGGATAKTAGGAAGAAATTCTTCCCTGTGAGGGTGGGGAGGCCCTGGCACAGGTTCCCCAGAGAAGCTGTGGCTGCCCCATCCCTGGCAGTGTCCAAGGCCAGGTTGAACAGGGCTGTGAGCAACCTGGTCTAGTGGAAGGTGTCCCTGCCCATGGCAGGAGGGTGGAATGGGATGACCTTTAAGGTCCCTCCCAACCCAAACCATTCTGTGATTCCATGAAAACCCCAGCAGTCCTGCCTCCCCCCTTACCTTGCACTCTGGGCACTTCTCCTTCAGCTTCCTGGCGATGCCAGTGATGGTCCCTCCTGTGCCAGACCCAATCACCAGCATGTGGATCTTGCCTGCGGGTCAGGGAAGAGAGAGGCTTGCAGGGACTCAGCACAGCTTCCAGCACAGTCTGCCCTTTATTCAGGCCCCTGGCAGATGCAGAGCCTGTGTCCACCAGAACCCCRCGTGAGGAAAGGTCAGGCAGAGGCYGTGCTGGTGGCCAAAGCCTGGTCCTGTGGAGAAGCTTGGATGAGCTTGCAGGAYCTGAGCACAGCTGACCCTGCCTCAGCACAGGGAGCTGAAGGTGACCCCCAGAWCCCCCACTCCAGCTCTCCATGAGTTCTGTGACTTTGGCATCTGCTGACCAGAGGGAACAGAATGAAGCTGAGTCCGGGGAGGTTTAGGTTGGATATTAGGAAAAGGTTCTTCACCCAGAGGGTGGTTGGGCACTGAACGGGCTCCCCAGGGAATGGGCACAGCATCAAGCCTGACAGAGCTCAAGAAAGTATTTGGACAACACTCTCAGGCACAGGGTGTGACTGTTGGGGATGTTCCATGCAGGACCAGGAGTTGGACTTTCATGATCATTGTGGGTCTCTGCCAACTCAGGATATTCTGTGATTCTGTGGCTTAAGGGGGAGGGAATATCTCAGCACTCCCAGCCCTTTCAACCCRCACCATGTCACAGCAAAGCACAAATGTGAATATCACTAACAGGCACAACTTTTCCTGTGTTGGCACCCACAGTGGAGGGATGGCTGAGCTCAGCCCTGGCACCTCCCTCTGTCAGATGTAGCCCCACTGGCACTGGTGAAATTACACAGATTTGGGAGCAGAATTGGAGTCAAGCCTTCAAAACCTGATGCTGCAACTGTAGTGGGAAAAGGCGACCTGGGAGGCAGCAGGAGCAAATCCTAACGCTGTAGTGGGGGGAAGGCTGGGACTCCCTTGTTGCTGTTGATACCTGACTGCTTTACTGCTCTGATGACTGCTCTCCAGCTAAAACCCTCCAGTCCTGTTCCCATTTCACAGTGCTCCCAGGACAGGCAATAAATGTCACTTCTATCTGCACAGACATGGACTGGGATACTCCTTTATCCTCCCCAAACCCTCACTTCCAACTTCACTAGTTTGTGAAGTCTAGGTCTATTTTGGTTTGCAAATGAGTGTGCCGGATCAGACGGAGCCTGCCATGCCCTCCTGGAATCATATCCCCCTGTCAGGCCTCGTGGGACACCTCGTGTTCCCAGCTGGCAGGTCACAGGGGTGTTGTGGCCGCCAAGGGACATGTTCTTTCCCCTTTAGGTACAGCCTGCATTTCTTAAGCCTCTGGACTCCTCCCCCAGGCCTTTGCCACGGGAGGGGACGGCCGGGAAGCCCTGCAGGCTGAGGTGTCTCTGGAGTGGATCAGGAGAGGTTGCTACGCCCTGCGTGTCGGTGTTACCGASATAATGCTGCCTTGCCCTGCAGAGGCCCTTTGGGCTGTCTCTAGACATTCAGCTCAATAAAGGATGTAAATGCAGCCTCTCAGAGGGGGCTGCAGCCCTCCGCACGTAGGGACAGCGGCGCGGACGGTACCTTCGCACTGCTCCAGGATCTCCTCGGCCGTGGTGTCGTAATGAGCCAGGGGGTTGCTGGGATTTCGGTACTGTTTGTTCCAACAGAGAACAGCAGGAGTTACCGTGCGAGCAGCAGGGCAAACACCAAACCAGCAAAAGCTCCCGACAGAGCTGTACCCAGAGCAGGCAGCTGCCCCCTCCTCTCCCTGCCCGGGGACCCCACCMGAACACGACACAGGTATTCCGCCTGCTTGTCCCTTTGGGACAGATTTCCAAGCACACCTGGGATTTTTCCCCACTGGAAGGTTAAATGTGCCCACAAACACTCACTCTCCAGCACTTCATGCCCTAGGTGAGGGGATGGTTTGGAGGCTGGGAGCTGTGGGCTGGAGAAGCTGTCCTGCCYGCACAGAGGGATGTGCTGCAGGGGGTGCAGTGGTGCACTGATATTTGTGCACCCCATGTTCACACCCTTGGGGCAGGCTGCTTCTCTAAAGCTTAGTCAGTCTTTGAGCTCTTTTTTCCTTAAAAGGAAGGAGCTTCCCTGTCTTTCCTGCACTCCAGAGGCTCCCTATTGAGGGGTCAGACCAAGCGCCCTCCTGTCCAAGGCCCAGCACCACAGGAAYCACTGGTGTGAGTCACCAGGGTTTGCCCTTTACAGCATGAGATTTATTTTTGAGGCAGAACAGAGGCTGCTGGCTAGGCATAAAAAGGTTTTTTTTTTCAGGTCGAAGTTAAATCTGAAGCAATTTGAGGAGTCTTTGAATTGTGCAAGAAGACCCAGCCTCGCCCACACCCAGGCTTTGGCAGAAGGGTTGCAGGTTTGGAAGCGTCCCCTTATTTTGTTTCTGTCCCCCTGTGCTTTGCAGAGGAGAGATTCAGTTTCAAATGCCACCAAACACTGATGAAATCTGCTTCTGGTGCCAGTTTGAACGAAGCCCCCAAGCACAGGCACACTCGGAGCACGCCCTACGAACTGTGTTGGGAAAGAGAGCCGGCGGAGGGACGGTGTTTACCTGGTCCAGGATGTGAGAGTTTGGGATTTCGCTTTTCAGCTTCCAGGCAACACGAATGTTGGACTCGGGGGCATCAAAGCGGGTGCACGGGGTCCTCACGATTTCAGCACCCAGAGCCTTCAGCATATCGACCTTTGGGAGGGAAAAGAGGAGATGCCACGCAGCTGATCCCGCGGAGGGATGGTAACCCGAACCTGCGGGCTCGGGGCAGCGCCAGATGCCAGAGGAGCTTTGCATGCGGGAGACATTTATCATTTGGAGACACAATGTCCAATTCTGGACTCTGCTGTGTCTGACACGCTCCTGGCAGCCCAGAGCCTCCTGCCTGAAGCTGGCACACGGATTCAAGCCTGGCCTCGTGCCCTGTCCTACTTGGAGGGCAGGTTGGGGATGGGGTGGAGGGAAGTGACACTGCTGGTCCTTGGTGCCAGGGGGAAAGGGCAGAGGGAACTGGACAGGGAACTGCCTCCTCTGTGCTGTGGTCTGAGCCCTGGCATGCAAATGGGAGATTAAATAGCTGGTTTGGCCCTAAGTCCCTTCTTTTGTCTCACCAAGCACACGGAAGGAGTAAATCAGCCCTCAAGTGTCTCCACTGGGAGATGTGGCTGCCAGCAGGAGTGGGGGAGTGTTGGGCACCTGGAGATGAAGCCCATGGCAGCTGGAGGTGGCATCTGATCCACACCGAGCTTAAGGGAGACTTAGGTTGAAATGAGGGTGACATTTGGAGATGGGCTCGTTTTTGAGCCTGCTCAGGGTCCAGGTCTGGCTTCCCTGGCATGGGCTCAGCTGAGCTGTCTGGGAGGCTTTTGGCTCGCCAAGGAGGGATTCCTGCCGTCTCCAGGACGGTGGGTTCACCTGATCATCAGCTCTCGTGCAAGTGACTTGAGACACCACCTTGAGAAAGCAGCTCAGGAAACTCTGAGTGCCTCCAGGTTAAAGAAAACCATGAATACACAGCGAGGCCAAGCGACCTGTCAGATGTCAGAGGGGAAGTGGGCAGGACTGGCAGGTGACCCCTGGCACCTGCCTGCCTCTCCTCCAGCCCTTGCCCTCACAGGCAGCAGATCCTGCTYCATTTCTCTGCAGCCACACCCCCTGTTTGTCTAACCCACTGCACTTCTGACACCAGACAGCCACCAGCCAGCCACCAGACCACCACAAGCTGCTCYTTTTCCCCGAAAAGGCAACTTTCCGAACAGCAGCTGTGGCAATGCGCGTGCAAGGCTCGCCGGCCTTTGAAGGAGAGGCTCCAGGAAGGGAGAGGCGGAGAGGGAAGGAGACGTTCCCCGGCTGTGGGGCAACGCCGTGCAGAGCTCTGACCTTCTCCATGCTCATTCTCTCCGGCAGGACGATGATGCAGCGGTATCCCTTCACCGCAGACACCAGAGCCAGCCCGATCCCTGCGGGGGGGGGGAGCAAAGGGAAGGGGTTGACAGCAGCGTTTGGCAAGGGCGACCGATGCGAGTCGCCTCCCGCACCCTGAATGGAGCCACGAAATGCTCSCTGACAAGCTGCAGGTGAGGGCGTCCTCCACGAGCCCCTTGGGATGTGCCGGGAGCACCGGGAAGCGTGGGAGGATGTGCTAGCAGGCAAGTGGAGCTGCAGCATCCCTCCTGCTCGCGGGAGGCTRCCCGTGTGGCACAGAGAGAACGGCAGCGCTGGGAAGAGCTTTCCTCCCCTCGGCGAGGCTCGGGCCTCTTCCTGCGTTTTTGGAAATGCAGGAGAGAGGTGGATTTGCTTCAGGAGTGCCTTCCCCTCCCCCTCAAGCCCTGGAAGTTGTGGGGGGATGGACGCACACTACACTGCACGTGTCACCCCACGCCCGGCAGGGAAGGGCACCTCTGCTCCGGTTTCACCGGGGTGATGGATGGAGCCAGCTGCTCCCAGCCAGAGCAGGAAGGTGAGGCTGGAGCGGCGTGTCCCTGTGAGGGGCTGTAGGGAGCCTGGTGCCACGGGGAGCCAGCAGGGTCCACCCGGGGAACTGCTCTGGGGGAGCACAGACCCCCCCACTCCATTTCTGGAGATGGCTGGGGTGACATAGTACCATGGGGTGACAAGTGACGGTGACAAGGGAAAAAATCAGATGATTTGTCTTCCAGCCCATCAGGGAAATGCTCTCTGGGAACCTCTGAGAATTCAAGAGCTTCCCAGCCTGAAAACACTCGGGGTTCCCCCAGCTCCTGATGCTGTCTGCCTTGCCCCAAGGTGACCTTCCGGGCACACCTGTGCAGGCTTGGGACCCTCTCAGGCCCTTGGGAATTTCAGCAATGAGGCCCCTCAGCATCCCAGGATGCCCGTGGCCAACAGGAGGGGAGCTGAGGGGAGGATGGAGCCAGAGCTGTGGCATCCCAAGCTGACCTTGCACCTGCAAGTGCAAGAGCTCCTCAAACCCCTGCCCCTCCTGCCCCTCAGAAACGCCTCCCTGCCCAGTGCCCAGGCAGAGGGAGCATCCCTGCCCTTCCCACCTGTGTTTCCCGAAGAGGGCTCGATCAGGGTGTCTCCTGGTTTGATAATCCCGGCTCTCTCTGCGTCCTCCACCATCCTGAGGCTGATGCGGTCCTTCACGCTGCCCCCGGCGTTGAAGTACTCACACTTCGCCACTGGAAAGGAAAGGGGAGGCCCCATCAGGCAACAGCTTCTTGCTCCCCCAGACCCCACTGCAGTTTTAGGACACCCCTTCCTCCTCTGCAGGACGGTCCTTTGCTCAGGGGAGTGCATCCRCCACTTGGTCACAGCTTTTCTGGGATTATCCATCGGCATAACCTGCCCGGAGTCCTTCGTTGCCTCACACTTCACCTGCCTGCAGCACCCTGGAGGCAGTGGGCAGGCCTGGTCAGCCCAGGATGGGTTTAAAATCAACTGGACATGCAGTCATTGCAAAGTGGGAGGTCTCCCACTGGCACAAAAGTCCTTGTTGCCCTGCCTTGAGGACTCTTCTCTGAGYAAGGCACTGTCAGGGTGTCATTCTTTCCTGGGGCATTGCAGTTTTTAATAGACATCTAAAAAGGTCTCCTTTTGCAGGGGTGATCTGTATCCTGGCTGAGGTGCCATAAAGAAAAACAAACAATAGAAAGAACGATTTCAAGTGTCAGCCAAAATTATTGTTCCTTCACTGAGCTACCAAAAATCTGAGTAACTTCCCAAGGCACATCTCAATTCTAACTGGGGCCTCCACACCACAAAATTCTTCTTACCAAGGTTTTGATGAACATCTGCAACTGAGCTGGTGTTACTGAGCTCTATTTTACAGACAACAGGGAGAAACAGGGACTTCCAGGAGCCATTCAGTTCATCCTGGCAGGGACAGCTACTTGAGGCTGAGAAATCAACCCCATACCTGAGCAGCCTGAATGAGCAAAGGAATCTCATGCTCGTCGTTACAGTTTATAATGCAAAGTGCCACAGCTGCAGCTGCACAGGGATCCCTGGAGGCACAGAAAATACCAGGCATCCCCATCCAGCTGTACCTGCTTCCTTGAGGCAGCTGGGCTGGAAGCATTCCTGTGTTTGCCTGGGGAGAGGCTCTGTGCTGACACATCACTCTGAGAGGGCCATGGAGCTGCTCTGCCTGTTCCGCTCTCCTTCCCCTCCTGTGCCAGGGGAGGGAGACACCATCCCAGAAAATGGGATCAGCCTGTCCTCCCCGGCACCCGACGCGCCTGCCCCAGCCAGGCATCCCCCAAGGGACAGGCTGCTCCAGRGGTGGACCAGGCACTGCACATCTGTCCTCCCACCTCCTCCTCCTCCCTGCCACGGTCTCCTACCCTCTCCTCATGCCTCATTCCGGGCAGGGTGAGGCAGTGCAGTGCAGAGGTTGCAGGATTAGCAGCCCAGAGATCCCAGATCCTGAGAAAAAAGGTGGGAAAGCACAGCACGCTCCCTGTGCTCAGTGGAGTCTGGCTGCCCTGTGGATTCCCAGCTGCCAAAACACGATTGCAAGGCTCCTCTGTGCCATTTCTTTAAGGATGAGTGCTCATCAAGCCTCTCCTCCTTACCCAGCTCTGTGACACTTTCTGCCTCTGAGAATCTGTGTTTCTGTCCAATTTGACTGAAATTAATTATTAGGGTTAGAAGTTTTAGGAAAAGTCC
Organism: Amblyornis subalaris; assembly: GCA_018881555.1. Classification (NCBI taxonomy): domain Eukaryota; kingdom Metazoa; phylum Chordata; class Aves; order Passeriformes; family Ptilonorhynchidae; genus Amblyornis; species Amblyornis subalaris. The sequence continues at coordinate 391,056 of JACAXG010000138.1, forward strand.
ACRTGCACAGATCAGATCTTTTCATCCTAATGATTGCAGGGGACCAGGCTAAAATCAACCCTTACATGAGACACCACCAGCTCTATGWTAACATCTGCTTGGGGAGAGGACTTGGATCCATCCCCAAATTTAGCCCAGCTTTGCTCTGAGCTTACGCTGCTGCTGTCTGGGAGGAGAGATGCCCCACTACCATCAACCCCCTGCTCACTGCTGCTTCAAACCTCCTGCTTGGTCCAAGAAACGATTGCAGAGTAACCTAATAAGCAACTCCAGCTCCACCCCTCACCCTCACCTCATGGCACGGAAAAACCTGGTGGGAAGGGGACACTCACAGAGCTCACACTTGAGCCCATAGGACTTCCCAATCTTGTTGATTCGGACTATTGGGGTGTAGCCGATTTTCTTGAGGATATTGGGCAAGATCTTTTTTTCTTCTGTCCTGAAATAATGCAGGAAAAAAAAAAAAAAGGGTCACATCAAAGTCATTGTTATGCAACACGAGCCAAGATAAAATCTGAGTGAGGTTTCAGCAGCTTTATCAAGGCCACCAAAAGACACCCCAAATCCAAGAGAAAAAGTCSCCATCTACAATTAAGGGCACCAGGAGTTAGTTACGGTTTTCCATTGTGAGTTAATAGCTCAGTTTTGCATAGAAAGTGAGCTAATTAATTTTCAGGGTGGTTCTGAAATGCCTTGTTTTGCAAGGCCTGAGGCCAGGTCTGTAACGAGTGAGAAGATGCTGGCAAGCCTTGAGGTTTCATGCCATGGGTGAGAAAACCAGGAGACCGTGCACAGCCCAAGGCTCCTCTGTCCTCCATCCCACATTTGCAGCTGTCTCTGGGCCAACTGTTGCTTGCCTGGCCGGGACTCCCAAACTTGCCAGGATGGCTCCAAGCCATCAGAGAAGCCCAAGCCACAGAGGGCTCTGGAGGTTTCTCTTTTGCAAACCATTAAACTGAGCCGTGTGATCGGTGAAACCSAGCTGCCTGCTTTTGTTCGTCACCGTCAGCCTCCAGCAGGAGCCAAGAACCACGGCACAGCAACCGCAACCAGCACGAACAAGACCTGCTTGCCCAACGCACAACCCAACACATCTCGCCAGGGAACTCATATCCTTGAGCTCTTCCAAAGACAGAGGGAAAAGGCTGGCGAGGGCTGCGTTTATTTGGGGCACATCACATCGCCCCTGGCTGATAACCAGCGTGCCTCTCTCCCGCTGGGGTGACACCCCCCTCGTTCCCTCGCTGCCCAGCTCTGCTTTGCACAGCTCTCACTTCCAGTCAGCCTTTGGCCCTTCAGCTGGGGTTTTCCTGTCCCCTGTCACGGGCAGGCAGATGGCTGTGTGCTGACAGAAAGTGTGGTGCAGGGGTGACACGCTGGCTTACTCAGAGACACACACACCCCCCTCCCTCTGGGTTTTTGCAGGAGTGACATAAACACCTCTTGCCTTGCAGGAGTACAGGGTTTTTTCGGAGGTCTTTACCACCAAGAGGAACCAGCCTCCTTGCATCCCAAGCCCGGGAATGACGGGAAGCGCTGTTACCTCTCCCTCTGTGGAACGCGTTCGCGGAGACACCKCAGCCTCCGCTGAGCTCTGGCAAACGCGAGACAGTAACGCAACAAATGAGCTTCCCCCGCAGCTGCAGCCGTGGCCCATCTGCTCCAAAAGCCACTGAGGTGCTCAGGGGTTTCAGTGGGGCTGAGCCACGGCACGAGGAGGCTCCAGCTCCTTCAGGCAACGTTTAACCGGAGCCTGGCTCTGCTGAGAGTGACCTGTGCTATTGCATTACGCATCTGGATTGCATCCTGCAGAGGCTGGTTCAGGACCACAGTGCACAAGGGGGGTTTTTCTCCAAGATCCCAGTTTTTACTCATGGCCTGCTGTTCCATAAGGTGTTCAGGGGCCGACCAGTCCTGGCAAAGCAAGGGATTCCTGCTGAGCTTATCGTGGGTCAGAACTGGCTCAAGGGATATCAGAACTGGTCTACCTCTGTACCTTAGAAAAAAAATAAAATTATGAATCTTCTTAAGTAAAATAACATCTTGTCTTCTCTCTCTGCTTCTACCCCCAAAATTCAATCAGATTTCACATGGGGGTCTCAGRAAGTCCAGGGATTTTTGCCATGTTGGCTGTCATCTGTGGTTTACCCGGAGCAGGGAAACCAAGCCACCCCATCCATGTGCTGCTGCAGAGGTGTGACACATCCCAGTGCATTTTCCTTCACTGCTGCACAGTGTGTTATGTTTCAGTTCCTGCCCCAGCAGTGCTCTGAGGGCCCCCTCAGCCAGACCCCACTCCCAGGGCAGTGTTTGATGCCCAGGGTTGGGAAACTGGGGAATGTCTCTCCATCTCCCTTCTGGGGGTGGTATGGGCCCTGGCACTGGCATCACCTTGCTGTCCCATGGCACCCTGCTGCTGAATTGTTGAAAAACAAGAATGTTATCCTGCTCAGCATGATAATTGAGGGGACAGAAATGGGTTTGACTGAAAAGAGCTGATTCTCTCCTCGGGTGGCAGCTGCAGGGGTTGCGCTGAGTGAGCGCCTGGATGCACAGCTCGCTGGATCGGCTCCAAGGCTCCACATTCCACTCCTCCCTCCTTCATGGGCCGGATCCAGAGGCTGCCCTGGGCTACCCACATGCTGCTGGCTGTGCCCTGGCCTTGTCCTGCCTGGCATGTGGTCAGGCACGACCATGCAGAGCAGTGCTGGACCTCCCACGGGCTCCAGCTCCTCCCTCGCTGGAGCTGAATTCCTGGTTTACATCTCTGCRCTGCAGGGACGTGGCCACAGCTCCCCTGACATTTATGGGACAGCCTTATCTTTAGTAGCTTGTCTGTGTCTGCTTTGCAGGGTCATTAAAGCACCTCTTGTCGAGTCTAGTCTGGGCCCTCTGGCAGCCTCACCTCGCGCTGGGAGGGAACTGCTGTTGTGAAGGCAAGCACAGCTCAGAACAAGCACTTTTCTCTGCCCTCTGTGGCCATTTTTTACTGATTTAAAAGCCCAGGCCCTGGTAATCCGTTGTYGTGAAGGTCTCTCAGCCATGTAAAATAAGATGCCCCAAACAAGCAGATGCTTTCAAAAGGGTGCTGGAAAACACAGAGCTGAGACTCTAGCCAGCCACATCTTTGTGCAAATCTAAAGGGAGTGAGAAAGATCTCGTTGGAGAGGAGATGCTCAGCTGGTTTTGCCTTCTGGAAAATAAACCATCATTAACATAACAACTGACTTCTGGCCGTGACCATCCTGGTGGAACAATAGTGCTCCAGAAACAGAAACTGAACTGCACTCTGAAATAACCAGCAGGAAGGAATTACTCACAAGGGAATGCAGGAGTGCGGAGACTTGCTGGCAGGCGTTGTGGCTGTCCACGTGCACTGGCTGGGCAAGTTGGGAAGGGCCCACGTGCCGTCAGCTTTGCTTTCCTGGCTTTCCTCACAGCTGCCATTCATGAAAGGGCACATCTTGCTCAGCTCCTGTGTGGTGGAAAGAGGGGTCACACCGTCACCTGGGAGGAAAAGAGCTGTCCGAGGCAAAACAAAATGGCATTTGGGTGTGAAGGCAGGGCGGGCAGCCCGCATGGGGCATCCTGCTGGCATTGCAACCACACGGTTGTGGGTGGATAAGGAGGTTGTGGTGATGGAAGGAGGCTGGAAGGAGATGAACAGACAAAAGGAGGTTTGTACTGAGGTGGGTGTCAGTCTCTTCTCCCAGGGAGCAAGTGGTGTGACGAGAGGAAATGGCTTCAAGTTGCAGCAGAGGAGGTTTAGATTAYATATCAGGAAAAAATTTTCATGGGTAGGGTTGTAAAGCATTTGAAMAGAATTCYCAGGGAAGTGTTCAAAACTCGTGTGGATATGACACTTGGGGACACAGTCTAACGGAGAATATGGTGGTGGTGGGTTCRTGGTTGGATCTGATGATCGTAAGAGTCTTTTCCAGCCTTAACAATTGTAGATTCCATGGTTCCATGATAAAATTGCTTTTTTGGAGTGGTAGGCTGGACCACACACATCATCTGGGCATCCTCTCCAGTAGATCTTCCCCTGCTCAAAACCATCCCCTCCACTAGAAAGTTTGATGCTCCTTATTTAATTATTTGGTCAAGAACAGCAATTTTTCACCCTAGCGGAAAAGAACTTGCAGGTAAATCCACCCAGCAATAATTGGAGAATACTTTTATGGCAGTGGTGGGACTAAGAGATCACCTCTTCTCTGGCATTAAAATTGAAAAAAAAAAAGAATCAATAGAAATAAAACAGCAAAGGGTGGCAAAGGTGCTCAGGGGTACAGAGCAACTCTCACAGTAAAAGAGAGAAGGATTCAGCAGACTGGAAATGGGACAAGTGGGTGGTGGTGAGAGTGGGCTGCAAATCCTGGGGGCGCTGGAGAAGGTGCATCAAATAATAAGCAACAAATAATAAGGCAGAATGGAATTATCAGGAACGATAGGAATTATCAGGAACAACTAYGGGGCGGAGCAGGAAAAAAAAGGAGTGAGAAAAGGGTTGAACAAGTTTGAAAAGTTTGAGTTCAGTMGAGGATTTTAAGCACACAAGCCCTAAAGGCACCTGTGCTCTGTAAGAAGGCAATTTGCTGTGCTGCTTTCTCTGTGTTGCTGGTGCATATACAGAGAAAAGCAGGAGTCTGGGTTTATGATTTATTCTCAGCATCTGCTACTGTCCAAGAGCAAAAATAAGGGTTACATGCAGTTTTGGTGTGACCCTCTCTGCTTTGATCCTCTCTGCAATCCCTCCACCCTTTTGTGCTAAGGAAACAAGCCACATGGAGAAAAGAAACGTGATTTTTGGTACCTGGAAGTTCCTCTTCTGGCTTGTGCATAGAATGAATTTACCTTGATTCAGCCTTTATTGAATAAAGGAGCCTTACAACCCCCTAGGGTCATGGATGGAGACATGTGTCTTACTACAATAGATGATGGAATCTGGTGCTCAGCTGCTTAGTCTGCCCTGGCTTCCCACACCTCTGTGGTGCTGCATTTGGCAATCAGATCCAGYGCAATGCTTTCATTACCTTTGCTGTAGTAGAAACAGCCAAAGACATGATGTTGGAYCTTCCTTCTGCATTTACCTTCAGATTGAGAACAAAGGCGTCATTTTGAGCTCTGACAGAACCAAACCAGCGACTCAGAGAAGAAATATCCCATTCCTAAACACAGAGGACTGCCTGCAGTAGGGCCAGACCTGCTGCCCCGTGCAGGGGATGTGGGAAATCCAGTCGAGCTACTGCCCTGGGCAGGGAGCTCAGGATGGTGGCAGGAGGATGCTGGAGCACACTGTTGTGGCTGAGTCCTGATTATCTGATTAATTTGTGGCTGGACACGTGATTAATTACCGTTTCTGCCATCCTCCTCCTGCTCCCCAGCTCGTTTCACCCTCCTGGTGGGAGTTTCTTCGCAGCAGCGTGGCAGGGCTGCCCGAGGTCCGCGCCGTGATTCCCTGGTGGTTTCCACACCTCCAGGAGGACGGGGCTGGGGTTGGCTCCCTGAGGGCTGGGCTGTCCCTGGAACACAGAAACAAGGCACACCGTTATTCCAGCAGCACCAGAGGGGTGAGACAGCCCCTGGTGTGTGGCCAAACCTTCTCCTTATCCGGAGGCCCCACGGCATCTCCGAAGATCGAGATCAACGACATCGTGTTGCCACTTTGCCCCATGACTGAAGCAGACAGAGGACTCTGGTCCACCCCCACATCAGGCCCTAGGCCACCTTTTTTCCTCCAGAGGCACCACCCCCAGYCTCAGAAAGCAGTGGGAAACCACGAGGGTGCAGGGCAGTCACTCCAAAATGGCTTGGATCCTGCAGTCGACAAAAGCTTTCCCAGGAAAACTTTGATTCCCGGTGCTCTTCTCCACCACCACCAAACCTGCTGCCCACTGGGAGGGACTAAAGGAAAAAAAAGTTGTTCTTTTCCTTGCAAGTCAGGATTTGTGTCGGCCTTGAGAGTATCTCCCAAAGCAAATCTGTGTTTGCCTAACGAGTTAACTGGGAAGGAGCAAAAGTCACTTGTGGGTAAAGAAGAGATAATCCACMGTGTCCCAGGGGTGGTCAGCACACTTTCACAACTGGGGTCACCAGTTACCACCCAAAATGCTGGCAAAATAAGTTTTATGARTATATTTTTATTCTTCCTTTTCCTGGCCATGCCCATCTCTACCGTTTYGTGGTGAGGTGGGAAGAGAYGAGGTGGAGGGTGGGAATTATTGGGGCTGCAGGGCCTCACCACACAATCCCCCTTTCCACTCCAGCCCTGGTGCAGGAGGGCTTCATGGAAGGAAGAGCATTACTGGCTCCCCCCCTTCTGAAATAAGGTTGCATTCTCCTCACCGTGTTCAGTTCCTCTAACATCTGATACAAAAAAAAAGTCAAGAATGGGGTTTTCATTTGGTCTCTCACCCAAAGCRGACACAGACATATTTTTTAGATACCCAGAGAACAAAGAAATAAGAGCTGGCCCTTGACTAGGTCAACATCTACATTCCCCTCTGCTGGAGGATTCCTCATGTGTCTCCTCACGGGCTGGGTAACTCCTGGTGCTGCAGGAACAGCATGGATGTCCTTCCACTTACAGAACACTCTCAAATCACTGCACTGCTGTGCCCAGAACCTGGATTCATATTCACATTAATGTGTGTCAAAAAACCAAAGTGCTTCTGAAGGTAACCTTAAAAATTGCCTGAAGTGTAGAACCCCCAAAATGCTGAAATGGCAGCAAAGGATGGGAAGAATCTGTGACTTTTGGAGGCCTTAACACAACACTGAGCTGCTCCCCTGCTGTCGGTCTGAGCAGTCACATCCCATGAGCGTGGGCTGGGTGGGAGTGGGAGGAGAAAAAAGCCACTGTGGGCAGTCTGACTGCAGCCAAGGACGGCTGAGGGGAGCAATGTCCAGYGCAAACATCTCCCCACGCTGCCCCCGGTGCAGTTTTAAGTCACCTTAGATCACAAGGTGGAGATCCATCCTCTGTGGATAGTCGAAACACTTCTCTGCATCCCAAAACTCYTCCCAATCCCTGCCTGAAGCTTCAGGTACCATCTGATCAGCCACCAAATACACCCGACCCACTGCAGGTATCCTGCCACAGCCCCGTTACTTGCTGCTGAATAATCTTGAGATGGCACAAGACCGGGCAAAGGATAAGTGGAAATCTCCACTGGAGCTGGGAAGCAAGCCAAGAGGGAATGATAAGGCACAGCTGCTGCCAGTTAATGAAAATATATGACAGGGAACCCAGGCTAATGTTTACAGAGTACTTCGCAGATAGGAGATTGCAGTTATTGGGTTATCAGACTGCTCTGATAACTTCAAGGGGAAGAGAATCAAGATGCTCRTTGGGCAAACCGAAGGAAAAATAAGATGAACTCAGCAAGGCAGAAGGAGTTACCCGCAAACTCGCCCCGTCCAAAGCAAAACGCCGTTTTCCTGCTTGGTTTCAAAGAAATGGCATTGCTGCCACTGAGCAAGACAAACACAACATCAGTTTAACAGAAAGGTGGAGTGACCCAGGCTGGAAGGGACCTCGGGAGGTCCCAGTCCAGCCTCCTGCTCGAAGCTGGGGCAGCACTAAGTTCAGCCCAGGCTGCTCAGGGGTTTCTCCTCCTAGGATCTTGAAAACCTCCAGGGATGGAGCTGTACAAGCTCCCCAGACAACCCTCTCCCCCACCCCACTGACCTCGCAGCGTGAAGCCAAACCCCCCCTGGCTGCCTGAATTATCCAGGACTCACTGAAAGCATAGCTGCTGCCCAGCTCAGAGCCAGCCCTTGCAAGGGATGGGGAGCAGAGGCTGCCAAATTCCGAGTCTCCCCAGGACTCCGAGGGTCCCTGTGCCCCATGGAGTCTGCCAGGAGGTAACAGATAAGCCATACTCACCCCTGCAGCCCGACAGCAGAGTGCCTGTGCTGAGCCCCAGCCCCAGTTTATATGTGCTGGAGGCAGGGGACACCCCTGAGCTCTGGGAGGGACACGATTGGGTCCTGCCCCACACCTCCCTGTGCCCAGCACCTGATTGCTCTCCGAGGGGAGGTGACCGGGGTATAAAAAAGAAGATAAGCAATTTATTGTTTGTTTTAATTCCTACTTATCTCGAGGAGTGCTCTCAACCCATGCCTCAGCAATTCGATGCTGGTTTTAGAATTTCGCTGCTGATCTGGTTCTGTGTCTTGGACTGAAACTCCAACCTGGCTCATCCGTGTCGGCGTGGGCCTTGCTCAACCGGGCATAAATAATGACAGCAGTGACATTTTGTGTTAGGTGCTGTTCCTCGGGACTCTCTGTGTCCTCTGGGATCCTAGGAATAGCCTCTGCACCACCTCCAGCCTCAACCTCTGTCTCCTGCCAGCTCCTGCTCCTCGTGCAGCTGCTTTACTACTAAATCAGCTGAGAGCAGGGAACAGCCTCTGCTCCGTGGTGGTTCCCRAAGACTGGTTGGGTGACCAGGAAATCATCTGGATGCAGATTTCACTTGAAGAGGAATTCAGTCCCTCCTTTCCCCACTCCTTCCCAGGGCCAGGCCAGCACCCAGAGCCGTCTGGAACAGACTGAGGCTGTGCTCTTCCAAAACACGGTGGTGAAGGAAACTTCACCACAGTTGAGGTGATCAGGCAAGAATAAGGCTTATTTTGTCAGAATGCTTATTTTGGGACTAAGCTTCTGAAGACAAGACTGGTGCGGGTATTAGCACAGAGGTGACATTACCTTTGGTCTTTTTGCAATAAACGAACTCTCTGGAAAACATTGCCAGAGGTAATCCATCCCAGAAAACTCTTGTGGGCTATCTGATGTGACACAGAACACGCAGGTCTCTTGTGAAGAGGCTGCAAATAACCCCAACCCCAGCAAGAACTGTGTTTTCTGGGCATTGCAGTTACAGAATAACCCAGCCGCCCCTCCCTGGTTGTCTCCTGCAGCAGGGTGTGCTCAAAAATAAGGTTTTTCCAAACTGCAAGAAACGGGATCTTTTCAACCYGAAAGGAAACTGAGATTTAGATGGGTATTGGAGGGACAGAAGACGCTTTTGAAATAAAATGCTTCCTTTAGAGAAATACATTTTTTTCATTAAATACTTTCTTTGAAATAAAAGGTCTAAATGGCGGGTTTGGGGACTTTGAAACAAAAAAGTCCCATTTTGGGGGGAGGGGGAAATAAAAGCTGTTATCTGCACCTGATCAGAATGCTCAGGCTCAGCTGCTGGGTGGATTTAAACCACGAGAGGTCTTTTTGGTGCCCTGCTTGGGGCTTGAAGGGTTCAGGTGCGCCTGGAAGCAGCAGTGGCTGTGCCTGAGGCCACCCTGGAGCACCTCAGGGTRTGTGGCCGTGGTTAAACCCACCACAGGGCAGGTCCATCCCTGGAGGAGCTGCAGCCAGGGGAAAGGCCGTGTTGGAGCAGGGATGTCTCTGAAGAGATTGTGGCTCGTGGAGAAGGCCACACACCCCAMCAGCGAGGAGGTTGGGGATGCAGGAGGGTTTGGGGGGGACACAGCTGGGCCAGCTGACCCCAAGTGACCCAGGGGATGTTCCACACCATGAGGCAGCATGCTCAGCGTGTAAAGCTGGGGGAGGAAGGAAGGGGGGGGGCGTTTGGAGTGGTGGTTGAGCATTTTGACGTGGGTTTTGCTGCTTTGGCTGTGCCTGGGTCAAGAGCAGAGGAGGAGCTGGGCTGCAGGGGCCTGGCTGGGGTCTGCACTGGCATCCTCGTCGTGCTGCCACCCCCACAGGAACGCCAGGTACCACTCCACAGCCTGTACACGCAATAAAAACGTGGGCACTCAATTTTACCTCGCTGCTCAGCAGTGCTGGTGTGGCTAAGTTGAAAAAAACACATGGCAGCAGCACAGGGCACAGCTGCTCATCCCCCAGCAGGCTCGCACTGCCCAGTCCTCTGCCCRAACAGGGGACTGGCAGCATTTAACCTGCAGGATTCCACTGGCCAAACATCAGCATCCTCAGGCCGGGAAGSAACAGCTGGAGAGAGCAGTCAGCCCTGAAAAGGGAGGGAGGCAGCTGAGAACACGGGGATGGCTCCCAGCTCTCACAAGAAGGTGTGACACAAATGTTTGTGCACAGGCAGAGGGACTCTGCTTTTGAAACACCACCAAAAAGGCTCTTCACAGAGGTAGTTGCATAGTGCTCACCTCATCTTTACTGTGAGGGTGGKGAGGCCCTGGCACAGGCTGGCCCAGAGAAGCTGTGGCTGCCCCATCCCTGGAAATGTCCAAGGCCAGGTTGGATGGGGCTTGGAGCAACCCGGGATAGTGGAAGGTGTCCCTGCCCATGGCAGGGGGTTGAAAGCAGGTGGTCTTTAAGGTCCCTTCCAACCCAAACCATTCTGTGATTCTGTGATCCCTGTGGGGATGCATACTTAGGAGGAAAGATCTTTCATCACCACAGTCTCCCCTCCAGTGAATTTTTTTTCCTAGAAGARACAATCTGGTTTTAAARTGTTCCTTATTCTTCTCTACCAAGMGGGAAGAAATCCACGTTTTTCCCTCCCATGTAATTTAATATTCAAAATGGCTTTATCAAAGCAGTTGAAGCTCCGCTGCATGGCTCTGTGCAGATGTCAGGAGAAGGGTTAGCAATGTTTTGGGAAGGCCTAGCAAACAATTCAGGGCAGAATAGGCTTTCCTTTGTTCTTGGCTTATTTTTGGCCATCAGGGAAAGATACTTTGCTGCAAGGGCATGGGGTTAAAAGTGCTCCTGGTAAGGCAGAATTGGACTGTGAGTTGGAATATTGGTGGTGGTACCTGCTATCTGAATAATGTGGGTAAACTGGGAGGAAAAAGATGTCACTTGCTATGAACATATTTTCCACCTGTTCAACACACTTGGTCTAAAAGTCTTACTGCAGTGCAAAGCGATTCCAGGTGAAACACAACGATTCCAGGAAGAAACTGCTTAGAAAAGTTACTGCAAAGCAGCTGTTCACACCCACCTCTTTGAGGAGAGGTCAGCATTTGCTTGTGCAACCCAAGAAGTTCTCAGTGCCCCTGCAGAGCCTCCTTTGATGGTGCATCTGCTGCTGGTGGGGAGAGCRATGCTCCAGGGGCAGCCAGGGAGGAGCAATCCTGCTGGCTTTTCCTGGGAGGGCACTGGAAGGAGCCCAAGGCATGAACAGCTCCAAACACGCCGGGTTTCCCACCTTTCACAGGTCAGACCCGCTCTGTTTATCCCACGGGGCAGATCAGCTCATTCCTGTATCCTGCTGGGTCCAGAGGGGTCTCCCTGTGAAGCAGCACATTGCCGGCACTGCCGTTTCCCCAGGGACATGAACAGGCACTACACAGGGAATACTGCACAGGGAATACTGCACAGGGAATACAGGGGCAGGTGGTTTGCTAGGGCGCACAGACCCAGCTGGTTACCACCAGAGGAGGCAGCAGCCTCCCAAAGCCTGGCATTTGGCAGGTGGGAGAGAAACTACGGCACATTTCAGCTCCTGAAAGAGCAGTGCAGGCAGCACTTGTCTTTTCCTCCAAAGAGAGGTGCATTTTTCCCTAAGACAGGGTGGTGGCAGGTGAGCTGGCTGTTCTCACTGCCCACCACGAGTCCGGACCCGTGGGCTCTCTCCTCACCCAGCAGCGACAAGAGGTAGCAGCACTTCCACCAGCAACACGTGTGTGTTGGTGGTGATGTTTTCTTTTTTTTTTTCCCCCTCGAGGGAATTTATTGCTTTCATAAGGCAGCTTTCTGGACTGAAGTCCTCCCTTTATCTGCAGAGCCAGCACAGCTGATTGTACCCAGTACTTTTCCAGCTGGTGACCAACAAGGAGGGGCAGCTCCCGGGATGGGGACAGCTCGGTCCCAGGGGTGTCATTAGGCTGTGACTCAGCTGTCAGGAGGTCTTGCAAAAACGGGGTGTGGGCAGTGCCCTGCTCTCAGCTCCAGCCTGGGGGCTGCTGCTAACAAGGTGCTGAGGGAGCCCTGGATGTGTCTCCCAACAGCTGCACTGGCTAAAACCAGTGGTCAGGTTTAGAACCTGATGTACCTCACTAGGGGATTTCTTAACCTGTCCAGCTCCGTGTTCAGCCTGCTGGAAGGTGGAACTTGATCCCTTATGCTTCCTGCTGCTGCTGGCTGTGCCTGGGTAGCCTTTGGCCTTTTGCTGAAATGGTCCTTCCACGCACAGGTCAGCCCGGGAGCAATGCTGGCCTTCTGCCTATCAGGCTGTGATATCAGGATGCCTTTTTATCCCCTGAGTGGGCTGCCAAAAGGTAAAGGTAAGGCAGGGATCTGCACTTGCTGCCAGCAATGACAGCATTGCAAGTGTCCTATGAGAAGGATGTGTAAGATAAAGTCGCCCCACGCTGCTGGATCAGGAGCAGGAGGATAAAGCTGAGGACAGCACTCTGGGTGTGGGGAGGTACCTGAACACCCAGCAGGAAAGGGAGGAGTCCATGCTGGCAGGACTGGTCCTGGGCCCCGAGGCAGGCAGAGGAAGTCCCCCCTGCACCTCTCCCCCTCTGGCCTTTTCCTCTGTCTCTGAGATGGAACAACATCCCCATGAGTGGTCAACAGGGGCCTCAGCTCTCTGGCTGGGGCTGAGCAAGGACTGACCACATAAGGAAACAGGGACCAAACCCAAGGGATGAGGGGTTTACTCACCTGCCTGGTGTGAATCACCTTCATCTTTAACCTGAGCAATCAACCAAGACCCCGAGGGACAGCACAAGGCTCTGGAATAACAGAGCYCCTTTGGTGTCTCCGAGCTCTCCTTACCCACAGAACACCCCCACACCCCATGAACTCAGGCAGCTTTTAMTGTCACAGCTCCACAATTCCCAAAGGACATTGCTTCCCCAAAGAAACGCAGGCCGGCCYATGCCCCTTGCATTTATTCAGGAATCTCTCTGTCCGGCTGGCCACACTGCCTGCTGCTGGAGGACCTGCAGCAGTGGCATCCGTGCCCTCACTCTGCATCCCCCTGGTCCCGTCCTGCACAGAAATCCCAGCCTTGGTGCAGAGCCAGCCACGAGAAGCAGAGGGTGGGCRGCTCACCCACAGTCCTGCCGTGCCAGCAGCTCTCTGGAGACAAGGCAAGAGCTGCAGGGGCTCACAGCTCACACACTGAAAGCACAGCAAACACAAACCTCTTGCAGTCCACAGTCTAAAACACTTACAAACTTGAACTGGCGCTAAAAAGAAAACCAAAACCGACCCAGAGCCATTTTGCAATGGAACAGCTTTTATTGAACTCTTTATATTGTACATCTGTGAACATCTGTGCAATAAATACAGCTCATAGTACGGATTTGTCCCAGCTCCTTGAAGCATAAGTCATCCCTTTCCCTTAGTTGACACTACAGAGTGAGAAAGGTTGTTGGGTGACAGGGCAATGCCAGGCAGCTCCCGACAGTGAGCCTTGTGTGAGATTTACAACAGCAAGCAGAAGTTTTCAGAAATGAGCTCGGTGGGCAGATGAGACTGGTCTGGCTGCTCGGAGGAACCTCTGCCAGCCAGAGTTCTGGAGCCAGCCACAGCTTGTACAAGAAGTGGGAGATAACACTGCATGTGAACAACTTCAAAATGATCCTTAAGTCACTGCCTGGTAACTGCTTGCACAACATTGTACAGGTTTTACTGAGTAAYTGCCTTCAGGTGAGAAAATAAAAAGTATTTTTGCAGAGCCAACATTAGAACAAAAGGGCTGACATTCTCTTACAGTGACAAACAAATACAGCAGAAATTCTTGATAAAAATATCCACGTGCAAAATAGTTTCCAGGTTTAGTCAGTGCTTGCATAAGCAGCACAGGTAAACAGAAGATGCAGGCACCCACTTCAGAAAAAAAAATACAGTTCTCTTCAAGCTCTGGCCTTCAATTTCAGGTCAAAGACTGAACAAACTGGAATGTCTTTCTTGGTCTTCAGAGTACTTGAAACAAAGATGAGCCCAGTTTAGATACAGCCCTACCACAACTAACCAGGACCAGGCCAGCAATGAGGTTCTTGGACATGCAAAAAACCTTCACATTTACAAGTTTTTGCAGAGGAACTTCAGCCCTGATGGATTCCGTGTCCCCTTCTCTTTGCTGCCTTCATCCCTGCTACGGAAAAGAGCTCTGGAAAGTTTCTCAGTCATTCAGCAACTCCATTTATTTACCAATTCCTCTGGTCCCACGGRGTTGCTGCTGTGAATAAGAGAGGCTGGTGGCTGCCTTTTCCTCCCCTGTTCTTAACAAACCACAGGGGAGCAGGTGAATTTCTTTGGATCCTTTGGCTTACTTGGAATGCTTTAGACTYCCATCCCCTCTTCCCTACCATTTCTAACCACCCCATAAGTCTCAGTCCACAATATTGCCACTTTTCATGGCACTACCGAGATTAATGTATGAACAGTGAACTAGAAAAACGCATTCAAATCTTTGCACTTCTTTATAATCCACTAATTTGCTGCCCCACCTCAAAATCCTCTCTTGTGCTGCTCTGTAAAGCAGCTTTGGGAACCTCTTTCCACCCTTTTCATATTTCTTGCTGAATTCAGTTAGGTCAGGACATGGAGTTTTTACAGGGGAAAAGGAAAAACCCCCAGCTACTCAAGCACCTCCCTCCCTGCTGCTGTCAGTGAAGGTCAGATGGAAAATGGGGAAAAAATAAAAATCAGATAAAAGCCAGTAAAGTAAACATTCAAAGGCAACAGTAAGCCCAAAATCTAGCAGCAGTGGCAGCAAATGCTTCAGGTCATAGCATCTAAGGAAGTACACGGATTCTTTTACAAGTGTGGATGGATCAAAGGATGCAGTAAAAATAAGAATATCAAAGAAATAAGTCTCTCTTCCCTGTAAATTAAGATATGGAGATGTATCTGACAATAGCATTTGAAGTAATTGGAAAAGGGGTTTAGAAGCTTGGCTGCAATACTGATGTCTCAGGGGTACAACTGACCACTCACAGACTCTCAGCACTCAGAAACATCAAAGATGTCAAAAGAACAAGGATCAAAGACCCTGCCCTTAACTGTGATAAGTTATTTATGGCCCCTTGAGAAGCAGCTCAGAAATACAGTTGGGAAGATGAGTGATGAGGCTCTGCCAGGCAGCAACAGAGGCAGGACAGAGCTGTTCAGCCTAAAAAAACCTAAAAACCAGATCTGAACAGAGGATTTTAACACACAGGTACACACATCTGGTATCCACACAGGTTCACCTCTCCTCCGGTCAGAGCGCCCAAGCTGGGGTTGCTCCTGCAGCGAGGGGGAACAGTGAGGGAGAAATCACTGCACAGCAYGAGGGGGAAAAATATTTTTAAAAAAATCAACCACCCTTTAAAACCTTCCAATTATTATCGGAGTTGTACATTTTTAGACTTTCTAGTAGTTTATTCCAGAGCCTTTGGGAAAGTTGTCTTACATCTTAAAGTGTATGAATTTAATGGTAAACCACAGTTTAAGGTAAGTATGGGCCACGTTCCTTCAGGAACACCCTAATCTGAAGGGGTAGCCAGTGCAGGGTTTTTCTCCTGGAATAAAGCACTACTGTGTAGGAGTACCTGAACGAGACTTGGAAGAGTTTACAGCTCATGACAGATTATCTCTGGCTCTTCTGAAACAGGCACCAAAAAAAGGCACTCTAAGATAAACGAGAGGCTGGGGAGGCAAGGGGAAAGTAACAGATGAAAGAGCATGAATTTTCAAAAGCCTTCAGGCAAGGAGCTTGATCTTACCTTTTAAATCTTTCCACTTGTGCTTACTTATCAGGGTACCATTGGAAAAAAAAAAAATAGGTCTGTCATTGCAGGGCAAGCTGTGTAAAACAGTGTCACTGGTGTATGTTTGTCACTTCCCTGCCATGCTTGTGCCCAAACCAGCTTTTCCTCAGAGCAGATGGTTGAAGCAAGTCAACCTCAGCCCTCAGGATTTCCTCTTGCTTTACACTGATGCCACCAAAAGGGCAACCCTCCTTTCTTCTCCCCATGTCCCACTCCCACTTTTGTCTCCACACAGGTAATACATAACTTAACACCCTTGAATGGGGGGGGGAGGGGAGGGGAAATCCAGAACTTTCCAGAGCTCTCTTGGGTCTCTGCTTCAGCAACTCTTTATTTCAGCACATTTTATGAATCTGAAATAATGTTTTGGAAAGCCAGATTTTGGGCGTAACAAGTAAGGAACATCTCAGTTAATTTAGGAAATATTTTTTTACACGTACATATATATATATAGGTAAAAAAATAAATTGTCTTGATAAGAAATATGGTCCAAGCTGATTAAGAAACAAGTCCCAGAAGCTGTGCAACACAGCAAGACACATGGGCTGTAGAGCTGACGCCAGGAGAGCTAACTGCTTATTTCCAGAATTAAAAAAAAAAAACAATAAAACCACCAACAAAAAACCTCCACTTTCAGACTATTCTACTTAAGACATAAACCTGATTCCTGGAGACTGCCAAGTGTTGAGGAGGCTCCACGCTGCTGCTTGGGTTCAGTTGGATTTCCTCTCCCGCTCCCGCGCGGTGACGAAGTTCAGGAGGTCGATGGCTGTGACGATGCCAAACACCATCTGCCGCTTGCTGGAGGAGCCATCCGTGAGATCTGCACAGGGAAAGAGGGAATTCTGGCTCCAGGAGGCACAAACACACCCCCTCCTGCTGGGTTGTAGCAGCACTGTGTGCACAAGCGGGGGCCAACCCATCCCAGCTCCGTGTGCCCGGAGCCGTTTGACGCTGGTGATGCCGGGACGGAGGRGGAACCCAAAAGGCATCCTGGCCGAGAGTCACAGAGGAAGTGGCAAGGATTTTCAAGCTCAGAAAGCCTCCTCAGCTAAAGGGATACTGAAAYGTTACGGCAGGAAGGATAAGGGTCCGCGGGGTTTATTTTTCTTGACGTGAAAATTCAAACCACGCCCTCTCTTACAAAGTGTATTTTCCTCAAATATTAATTTCTGTGGCTCTACTTGAAATAGCTACAAGTGGCATTATCCCACTGGAACCAGAGGCCACTTGGATGGCCCRCTGGAACCACATTTCAAGGACACAACYRTCTTCCTRGTATAAAAACCATAATACGTTTCCYCATTTATATCCAAAAAACCWTACTAACCATTTAATCTTTGCTGCACTGAGAGCACAGGTTCAAGTGATTTTTTTTCATTGTGAGCCTAAGCCTTTGACCTGGGAACGAAGTGGCCACGAGACCTCTGGCCTTTTATCTATTGCCTGTTCCTAAAGTCTGACCGTACTGAGATGTTTAGTCTAGTTCTATATTCAGTTTTTTTCAGTCAGCTGGACTGTCCCGGGTTTTATGTTTACTCAGTCTCTGTTCCCCTGCAAACTTCCAGTGAGATTCCAGGTTTACAAAGAGGCAGCACAGAGCCAAGAGCACATCCTTATGGAGATTATCAGGAACAACCCYAAATTTGGTGACTGTTCTTCTTCCAGTTATAACTGAGAAGCTGCCAGATAAATTTATCTGTCAAGTCTTAATATTGTTTTGACTCTAGTTTCTCAGTGTTTGTAATTTTGCAAGTTGTCTGCTRTAAGGAAGATGAAGCAGGACAAAACATTACTCACATATAAGAGTGATATACCCCAGCTTTGAAGGTTTATTTGGTCTTACAAATCACAGAATAGTTTGGGTTGGAAGGGACCTTAAAGATCATCTTGTTCCACCCCTGCCATGGRCAGGGACACTTTCCACTAGGCCAGGTTGCTCCAAGCCTCATCCAGCCTGGCCTTGAAGACTTCCAGGGATGGAATTCAGTGTTARCAGCACATAATTAGACACAGAAAGAGGATTTTGCTTCTTCAGAGCTCATTTACACATTCACACTCRCACTCACTTCTTGTTACCACKCCAAGATTTGCTCTCCCAAGGTGCACTACATTGTACTTACATTGAATTTGTTCATGAACCACCAGGGCAAAGTGGTCTATTTCCAGGATATGAGAGAGYTTCCCCAAGTTGTCTTTCAGGTTGATCTGAGGAGAGAGTTACAAAACTTAAACAAAAAAGTCCTTTCTGTGTTTARTGGTCAATAATCCCCACATGCTTCATGCAGAACTAAAACCAACGCATCAGCATTTGTGTACTGCTCCCACCTGAAGTATTGTAAAACAACAACAAATCGAGGCCAACTTAAAAGATCAGTTTTCTTTGTTTCTAATTTCCAAGAAAGCGAAGCACTACATGAAGTTATTCRTTCTGATTCTGTAAACATTAATGAATATACTGAAAATCTGAAAAATACTAATAATCGAAGAAGGTCAAGTGTGCCATGTGTCTTATCAACAGAAGTGACCATAAAACTCTTTGTGCTTGGTGATTTTATTCTGAGAAGACTGTGAAAAAGTGAATGGATCAGGCTGCAAATCATTGTGGAAGTGAATATGATCTACAAATGCAGAAAAGCCAAAAACAAAACCAAGGGTGAAAGATTGCTCAGCTAACACTGTACTCAGGTGCAAACCAAGGAACTGAGAGCTAAGAATTCCTTTTTAGTCAAGTTCAACTTTGCTAAGACTGAACAAGAAAGCACCCTGTGTCAACTCTGCAGAAATACASACACTTCCAAAACACTTCAGCAATCCCATGCTGCAATCATTTAAAAAATGGATAAAAACTTTTCTTGCATGATTTAACTCATTAAGCAGCAGCCACAGGTCCATTCCCAACCGACTCTGCCCAGCACCTCTCACCTGACATACTTYATTATTAAAGGGGATTAAAGGAATTCCCAGCAAAGTCTTGCACTGCAGATTCAAAAAGCCTCTGCTCCGTGGGGAATAAATGCCATGGCATGAACAGTTGGGCTGCACTGGAACACGGAGCTCTGTCTCCATTCTGGGAGCCAGAAGAGCCCAAAAGGATTCCCAGCAGCCTGTGTTTAAGGGACCAGCAGGCTGTAGTGCAGACCGAGGCACCAATCCTTAAACTTGTGGGCAGGGCAAGGAAGGGGTGGGAAATCTGGATCCACTGCCACATGGAGTCACCTATCAGTCCCAAATCTGTTTCCAGGGACTGGGCAGGTTACAGATAATGAGGCCAAGCATCCCTTGGAAGCACTGGGGCAACCATGAAGACAAACATGCCTAGAGATGCTCAGTGGAAATTTAACAGAACCCCCACAGAGTTTTCACCTGTCTCATTACTGCTCATTCAAGCTCCTTAAACATTTTGTCCACGAGTTTTCCCAYATTTAGGGTTTTTTAATTTTTAAAGTCTTTAAGGCAATGAGTCTAAGCACATGGTACTACATTACACATGACTGAGAATCCAAACCACTGGAACTAACACTCGACTCCACAAGGATGGCTGTTCTCTCCACTGGCACTCGTTTGGATTGGGAAATTATCCTGTGGCTGGTGTTTCAAATCCCTGGAGCACTACTGTACCAAGTGATTTTAAAACAAGCTATAACTGTTCTTCTTCCCTTCCRAGAAATTGCCATGAAATAATTGTGGTGATCCTTACAAAGAAAGCTTCCCATGTTCCAGAATCACAGAATGGTTAGGGGTGGGAGGGACCTCAAAGATGACCCCATTCCAATCCCCTGCCATGAGCAGGGACAACTTCCACTAGACCAGGTTGCTCAGAGCCCCATCCAGCCTGGCCTTGAACACCTCCAGGGATAAGGGAGTCCACAACCTCTCTGGGCAATCTAAAAGAGCCAAAAGATCCATCTTGCCAAAATACAGCTTTKCCCTGGTGTACAGGCTAAGCCTCTTATTGATGCATGCTGTGGGGGCTGATGTAGGGTATCAGAAGTCATTTCAGTGACACAGATTGTTCATTTTCCCAATTCCACTCATAAACAAGCCAAAAAAAACTTGACTAAAGTGGTAAGAAAAGCAAAATCCACACTACTTCTGAGGTTATGTGCATTTAACCATGTTCCTCCACTAACCCACCGATTCAAATGGAAAATAACCATTTTTAGTTAACACGCCAGCAACGCCACCACTCGTGTCACATCCCTTCCAGCCTCCACCAAGAAAATATCAGAACTACAGGGAAAAGAAATGGTTAAGCTGTTCTTCACTGAAGAAGCCTCAGAAACTCCAAGCTGCCCATGGCAAAAGCCACAACCTCAGAAGTGCAGAGAATTGGCTGATGCAGCCAGCACCAGAGTAGGCACAGAACCCACCACACACCACCAGCCCCAGAAACTCTCAGGGTGTCCAGGTGAGGGAGAACATGAACTGAGCAGTTGTGTTACGCACCACATTTCCACATGATGCTGGATTATCTGTCTGGGGAGGAAAAAATAAATTTACGTTTGTCCACAAAGAGCCAGCACCCTCGCTCAGCCTCAGGGTGGGTCACAGATTGAACAGGAGCGTCACATACACTTCCAGAACACAGCACTTCATCTACTTTGAGACAGAGTTGAAACTTAAACCCTGGTGAAAACTAAGTCAAGCATTCCATGTTTTTTTTTTTTAAAAAATTCTGTGCTCAATAACAGCTGCTGGTGTGGCCCCAGGTAAACCCTCCCCAAACTGTGCAGTGTTAGCACACCCACTCCAGTGCTTGTAAGCAGAGAGCCAGTGGCTGCAGAATATACCTGCCTACCTGTTGAAATTGCTTGTAGATCACTTTTCTGACTTCATCAGAAGGCTTAACTTTCCCAGCAAGCAGTGAGGACAGCATRTTACCCAGGGTAACCATGCCCAGAATCACCCTGGGGGAGGAGAGAACACAGGGCTGAGCAACACAAAACCCTCAGGTGCTCCTGTAGAAAAAAAGCATCCACTCTCAGCCAGCCTGGAGGAGTCAGCTCAGCTAGTTCATGGTAATAAAGCAGTGTTATTGATGGTATAACTTGGATTCTGTGTGTCTGCAGGAGACAGAGCAGAGTTCTCAGAGGTTCTGGAGACTCACACACAAGCCAGCAGCTGCTGTGGGTCCTTCTGAGCACCAGGCTCTTTGYATCTCTGCTCCTTGCAGCTGGAGAGCTCCCTGCAGTCTCAGAGAGCTTTAGAAAGGCACAAACTACTTCATTTCTTTGTGCTCTCACCTGTCCTTTGGAAAGGTGTGACAGCCAGAGGCAAGCTCTGCCCACTTTGGCTCATTCYCCTTCTCCCTACGAGGATCTACAACAACTCATCCCTCGAGCCAGCACTGGCAGCTGGAGAGCAACTCTTCACCATTCAGCCTGTCTGCAGGAGACCCTCAGGGTGACAAGGCACATTCCAGCTGGCTGGGGACACCCTGGTTTATAGGGGTCACTGCAGCACTGCACTATAACACAGTGTGCTGAAGAAACTGCCTGAAAGCCCCGATAGGGGTGGGCAAGTTGGGGGTTGGTTGCTTTAAACAGGAATTTTTGCTTTGTTAAGTTAAACTGGTATTATTTTAAACAAAAAAACAATTATCCTGCAGARACACACTGAGTGAGTTTATCATAATAATCACTAGAATCATGTGAAGGGCAGGACAGTCCTGGCGTAACAACAAAGTTGTTCAAGTGTGTTCAAGGCAACRTTTCTGAACTGGGTTACTACAAATGAAAAAGGACGAGTGAGAAGGAATTATCCTTCCAGCGAGCATTTAAAAGTCATGCCTYAGGACCTGGTGAGGGAAGTGATAGATAGGGACGAAGAGTGATATATGTGGACATACCCAGATTCATCAACAACTGGTACCTGGTCGAATCCCTTCTCCCGGAGGATTTCCACAGTCTTTGCACAGGTAACAGTTGGAAGCACAGTCAGGGGAGCAGACAGGCTCAGCTCCTGAACACTGATGTTCCACCACCTGGGCATGGAATGGAGAACAAACCCATGCAAGTCTTATGGAGAGAACAGACCCAGTTTTGCATTCACAGGGGCCTCCAGCACTACAGGAACGACAAAAGGCTGCAAGGAAGAGTCAGGATTCAGCCAGAGCCAACAAAGCTCCAGGGCTCTCACGTTTTATCCCCGAAAGCAGAAAGTCACTGAAGTGTGAGAAGGCTTCAAGACCAAAACCCTTTTCCTCATTTCATCTACCTTCTGTGATTACAGATAGTTAGTGGAGAGCACTGATCTACTCAATGTCATTATTTATATCTTAAACAGAAAATTTTGTGCTYCTACTCAAAGACCTATCTGTATTTACAGTCTTTATAGGCAACAATTTAGGGAAGATCCCCTTCCACCTATGCAGACTTGCAGTGCTTTGCACTCAAGAACTCTGGTTTTGGAAGGATTCTTTGCACATCACCTTTTTTTTTAATTCCAGATATAACACTTTTCATTAAAAAAAAATCATTAAATACCAAATTTTCTTCTGCTGCCATGTAATTCAAGGAAGGATGTCAACTAATTAAAGCAGATTTGACTAATAGCTGCAATTATACACCAAGACAATAGCATGGAAGATTAGCTAAATCAAAGGAGTAGTGTAAATTGAAATGAGCTTTAAATTAGCAACTGCCATAAACTCGACTGAATAGACTCATGAAAATCCAAAYGGACCTGACAGGCTTACCAGGGTTTGTTGCCAAGGTCCTCTTCTTTCATGAACCCTTTCTGAATCATCCATTTGTCACTCAAGAACTTGGACCTGCAGAGCACCAGGAAGTGAAAAGCTCATTAGCAGGGGTTGAACATCTGACAGCAAACAGAGGCAACTGTTCACAGCTCACTATCACCAACAACTGAAGTGTAATTGAAAATAGACCATCATCTGCCATCCAAGCCTACCAGCCAGGGGCATGGAGAGCAAATACTCATAGGAAAAGAAAAGGAATCCCATAGGAAACAAAGCTCCAACTGCATCAGTCCCTTGCAATATAACAGAGACACAGCCTGGAATGGAGGTGTGCCAGGCAAGGTCTGTCTGCAGCTTCAGTTTGCCTAATGTCGAGCTGGATGCAGCAGAAGACAGGAAACACAGCTAAAAATACCATGGTTTGGGGTTGTGTTTCAATATGGTAGGAGAAAAACTTCCCAGCACAGCTCAAAGCCCTCACGGTCCCACCTGTAAACTCACCCTGAGCGTGGCTGCTGCTGCTGCAGGAGGGCTGAGTCCTGCTGTGGGCACAGGGACCCCTCCAGGAATGGGATAACCACTGATCCCCCATAAACAACGCAGCGAATGCAAGTCCTTTGCTGTGAAAGGTGCCAGCCAGTGATGATTATCTACTGAAATCAGAGCTCAACTCTAAAAGGGAAAAGATCCTCCCCTGCTCCATGTCAGACCCTTCTTAGATACCTCAGAACTCGTGCCCCAAAGACATTCCTCGCTGGGATAACGGGGTGTTGTATGAAATGTGAATTCAGTGGTCTGAGGGGCTGCCTCAGCCCTCTCCCAGAGGGAAAACCAGCAGGTCCTTACATGTAGTTCCTGATGGAGTCAGGGCAGATGACGACACAGCGCTGACCCTCCTTCAGCTCCTTGGCTGCCTTCACCGCCACAGACATGGCACTGCCCGAGCTGCCACCTGCCAAAACACGCAGTGGGGCAAAACTGTCGAGCTCTAAGTGGAATAACAAGGACCAAAAGGGAGGAGGAGAGAGGACAGAGGAGCCCAGAGCGAGGAGGACGAGTTGTGAAGCGGAAGGAGCTCTTACCACACAGCAGCCCCTCCTCTCGGATCAGCATCCGCGCCAAGGCGAACGACTCCTCGTCGTTGCTCTTGTACCACTGGTCCACTGCCTGGGGAGGGGCAGGAAGACACAAACAAGGCTCTGTTCAAATGGGGAGGGAAACCACAACCAGAGTGAATCCAGCTCGGGCTGCCCTGCTGAGCCCGGGCTTCCATCCTCCAAGTGCCAAGTGGGGTTTTTTGCCAAGGTGAGAGGATCACATCAGCACAACAGGCTCCTTTATTGGAAGCCTGCTGTGAGAGCAGGCTGCTCTGAGTCAGCCTCAGACAGCATCAGCTTCCTCTCCTCCTGGAGGGCTTCCCAAGGGCTCTGCTCAGGATGCAGTCATACCACTTTTTGGGATGCCTTGTTGGAGGGCTTTGGTGGAGTTTTTTCGGTGTTCCTTATTTGTCTTGGTTTTATTGTGTGTGTTTCGTGATTGGTTTTTTCAGGTGTGTTTTGGGGGTTTTTTAAACGTAAAAAAAAAAGTGTGTGTTCCAGGAAAATGTTATCTACTCACAGCATTTCGAGCTGGCATTGTACAGCAAATGTGGCCAGTTCAGAAGCCTTTCAAGGGCTGTTTATGCCGATGGAAAGAACAGGAATAGTCCTGTCTGCCAACCCTTCCATCTCAGCTCAGAGAAATACTTCCCCAAGTTTTTCCTCTGCCTTTAACCTCACTCCTGCATCCCAGCAGCAGGCAAAGGGCAGTAAACCAAGCTTAACTTACAGATCTGTCCAACACTGTGGGGACAAAATCATATCCAATTCCTTCCACTTCATACATTGTCTTGTCAGTCTTGTTCAGTTCTTCTGGTGTAGCCAGGATGGAGCCTTCAGGATCCACACCTATAATCTGGAGAAGCAGTTTCCACTCAGGCTTTGAGAACACAGCCCCTGTGAGCACTGGCCTTGTCACAGCTGCTGGGGTCACACAGCCAAGGGACAGCAGCCTGGCCTCCTGTTCCTTTCTTCATTCATATTGTCCTCATTCACATGTCAGGCATCATTACAGACTGCACATTTTGTGTCAAGTGCAAGCAGATCAGTTTTATTTTCTTTACCTCTCCCCGCCTATGTAGGAAAATATTCCCGACTGAAGCAGGACACCAAGCTCTGTGTGAGGAAATCTAACACATCACACAGGAAAACACAGGGGTTGGTGTGTGCAGAGACAATTCCACTGGGCAGAACCTCAGCAGCCCCAGAGCAGCTGGGGAAGGCACAGGCAGGGAGGAAGCACAAGGCTGCAGAGCACACACCAGAGGAGGGAGTTTCTCAGACACCTCGTGGAGGGATCTGAGGGCCAGTTCTCATCTGCTGAGCCAAACCTGAACTCTGGACACCAGTGAGATCAGAGCATGACCACTTCAGACAGTCTGAAAACCTTTCTCTGCAGCCAGAACTACCTTTTAACCGAGAAGAAGAGCTTCCTATAAAGACCCCAGGGCAGGCTTACAAGGAATGGGATGTGCCAAGGGGAGCAGCTTGAGGAGACACTAAAGGGAAAAGCATTGGGTTTGTCACTTACTTTGCAACCTGGACACTTCTCCTTCAGCTTCCTGGAGATGCCAGTGATGGTGCCTCCTGTGCCAGCTGTAGCCACCACCATGTCCACCTTTCCTGTTGAGGGTGTGGGAGAGAAGGCAGTTGTGAAACCTCAGAATGACAGATTAAAAACTCACACCCAAGTATGGACTTCCTTCAACAAAAATGCAGAAAGTGGCTGAAAAGGGCCAGACAGGGGTCTTTGCTTCCCAAGAGCTGTTAGGAGACCTGCACTGCTCAATCATCATTTTCTTCGAGAAGGGTTTTGAAATGGCACCCAGAAGCCTGGCAAGGCACCAATTTGTGGCACTTTGGACACAGCTGGAGGTGGCCCACAGAGCTGACAGCTGCAGTTTTCCCGTTACTGTATTTGCTGATACAGATAATTCATTCCCTAAGTTAAACTGAGCGGCCCATTATGTTTGTTAATTAACTGAATGAGCGCCAAGAGCATGGGATAGGCATCCCTGGAGAGAACTGTTAACACAACTACTCCCTCATTTTCATGTGGAAAAGACTGTTTCGGTCACTAGCACTCAGAGTGAGTGTGGACATGACTGTTCACCCCTCTGTCACCACCTACAGCTTCTCTGGTGCATCCACACGACAGCTTTGTTAACTTAAAAAAAGAAAAAAAATTAAGTTCTTAAAAGGTCACCAATTCACACACAAAACCAAGTTGCTTACCAGCCAAAAGAATAACACCCCACCAAGCAGGGGTAACTGAACAATGTCTGGCCTGTGAAGAAAAGCAAATACAAACAAGCAGCCTAAATCTGGAACCCATCTGGACCCTCAGTTGGTTAAAGTGTACTCACTTTAACTCAAAGTTTGTCACAGAAAGACAAGCCAAATCCTCTGAACAGCTGGAGTTTTAGGAGGGAGGAGAACCCTTCACATGGTCTTCACCTTAATGAGAAGGAATTTGATAGCTGACTTTCTTATCCAAGGGTCCCATCAGAAACTGTACTGCTTGATAAGGTCTGGAGTCCACATGACTCGCTTCTATCCTCCATGGAAACGCCCACATGGCTGCAGCATCACATGGAATGTCTCAAACCAACTCCTGAGCTGAGGAATGAGCCCAGGCGAAGCTCTGCTGCCACAGCTCAGCCCCTTCTGGTGCCAAGACTGAAGAGGGCCCTGCAGAGCCAGAGGGTCCTGCTGGTGACAGCTGTGACACAGAGCAGCTCGTGCTCCTCAGGACTCATGACTGAAGATGCTTCCAGAGTACTGCAGTATTTGCTCTGGGAATGTTCAAACACCTATTTCTGTATTTGTGATCAGAGAAAAATGACCCTATTTCACACCAGTCTATCAATGGCTTTTTTTTTCCAAGGTAACTTAAGCATCACTGCTTTCTCTGCCTGATCACAAGCAGAGGAATCTAAAACCCAAAGAATCCATCTTTAATAGAAAAAAAAATCATTACTATAACTACTGAAAAAGGTAATTCTCTAATGGCACACAGCACATGTGTGGGGTTTGCTGCACCAAAATCCCTGCACTTCTCATCCAGCCCAGGTCTCCTTCTCCAAGTACAGAACAACAGGTCACTATCAGGGGCTCTTTGAAGGGGTCTAGCAGTAGAGCAGACCTACCATCACACTGCTGCAGGATCTCCTCAGCTGTGGTGTCATAGTGTGTCAGGGGGTTGCTGGCATTGCGGTACTAAAGTAAAGACAGAACAGCCATGAAGTAAACCAGAAATACAGAAGTCACATTTTGAGGCAGTTTGAGAACATGTCAAACAGTCCCCAAGCCCCACGACAGCTACAAATACTCCTTCCAGACTGTTCCATTACGCATTTACCTGGACCTAGGCCTGAGGGTGATACAACCCTGCTAAGTGACCTAATTTAAGGGCAGTTCCAGGGTGCCAGCACCCTCCAGTGCCAAGCTCAGTCCTGCCTGTGGGACAGCTGCTTTTAGCAACATGACCCCTGTGTCCATTCTTCCTCAGAGGACTGCCAACTCAGAGGGAAAAGGCACCCTAAGCGTTGTAGGTTTGGCGAACACCAGCTCATTGCTGCTCTCTAGTGACTGTGAAAAGTTCCTTTCCTACAGCGCGGTGATTGCTCAGCTCCACCTCCAGACTTGGGGCATCTCCTCCTCCAGAGACACACGGAGAGTTGAACAGACAACCAAGGACACAACAGAGCCTCCTCCATGCTATGCCTGCACCTCTGACACCTTGGCTCTCACCTGGTCCAGTATGTGTGCGTTGGGAATTTCGTTCTTCAGCCTCCAGGCCACTCCCACGTGAGACTCAGGAGAATCAAACCTGGCGGTAGTTGGGGTCCTCACAATCTCAGCACCCAGAGCTCTCAGGACATCCACCTGCAGCAAATAAAGGCGGTCACTACACCCCAAAACACCCTCAGCAGGCTCCCTCACGCTCAGCCCCGAGCCCAGAATATTTCCAGAATATTCAAAGCTTCAGCACCGCCTTCCCTCACCCTCTGCTCAGCGAGGGACAGCAAACACAGGGGACAGGTCATCCCTTCAGTGTGCCAGGCAAACCTCAAGTTCTCTAGGCAACTATATTAAAAAAAGTTCTGGGAGTTTCTAAAGTGCTGTGGGGATGGCTCTCAAAGACATTTTCTGCCCATGAGCAGCCAGTCTGGATTTCTCTGGGCGCTGGCAACCGCCCCTCAGCAGCGTTCTGCCCGGCCACAAACCCGCAGGCCACGAGCCAAACCTTCGCTCTGCTGAAGCCCCGGCACCCATCTGCACCCTCTGCGAGTGCAAACCTGTGTTCAATCTTAAGTTCTTGGAAAACAGAGGCAGCTCTGACCTTCTCCATGCTCATCTTCTCCGGCATGACGATGATGCAGCGGTAACCCTTCACTGCCGCCGCCAAGGCCAGCCCGATCCCTGGGAGCAAGCAAAGGCACGCAGGGCACGCAGTGAGCAGCAGCAAGGCACGAAACCCACGCTGCCAGCTTTGGCACGCCCTGCCTTTGATCAGATTCCCACCAGAGGCTTGAAGACGGTGTCTCTAGAAGGGTGGCAAAGGGGATGTTTCTGCCCGCTGCGGAGAACTGGATTTATAGGTGCTGGTACTTGTTTGAGGTTCACAGCCAGGAGAAAGTTTGGCCAAGGGTGGGGAAACTTGACATGTGCAAACTGCTAGCTTTGCCACATGCACRTCACCTTCCTCCTGTCTCACCCACTTCATTTCTACAGAAGTAATTTGAGAAAGGAATGTGCTTTAAGCCAGAGAAGACTCGAGCGATCACTTTGATGCTGCCACAAGATCAGTAGAACCTCTACTGACTCACTTCTGCATTAAATCCCTACTTGTACTGTGCTGAAACTGAATCCTTTCTAAAAAGAAATTATTCAGATGCTGTTTGTGATTGAGGTTCTGATGCACTGTGTGGCTGTCAGGGACAGACACCTCATTTCTGCTCTAAAAATCTGTACCTGCAGCCTGATTCCTGCCTTGCAGCTGGTCACTGCCTGCACCTGAAGAGCTGAGCTCAGAAGTGCTTTCCCTGTGGAAGAAAAGTTCACACCTGCTATCAGATCAGCTCTCTGCTGGATAAGCTGAGCTGACCAAGTTGGCTGGGAGGTGTGTGAGGTCAGGCTGCAGCTCCCCTGTTGTTCTGGGCACCAGGCACAGGACCAACACATGCAGTTCACCCTGCACAGAGACAAAGCTGGCTCTGTTTTTCTGTGGTGCTGGATTGCACAGGGGTGGAAAAAAAAACCCCAATAATCTTTAACTGTTCCTGTGAGAGAAGCATAACTCACACCTCAAGTAATTCAAGTAGTGTTTAATATATTGGGAAAGGAGCTGACTTTTCTTGGTTAAATAGATAAATATGAATGCACAAAAACAAAATAAATAAGACAGCCAAGGCCTCATTAAAGCCAAAGGCTGAAGAGGAACCATCCAGCTCTTCCTTATGGTCTGGGATGAAAAAAGGATTTTGAGACCTGAACTCTAATACTTTGTACTTTCTGTTACTGACCTGGAAATGCAGCAAACATCAAAACAGGACTTTGGCTGAGGGAGAAGTGGGATGCAGGGAGGATAAAAATATAACACTTTATCTCTCACATTCAACACACTCAGTAGCCCCGAGCAGCAGAGAGAAAATGCCAATTCTCTCAGGTTGCTGTCTGCCCTGGTCTTTGCTCTTGTATGACCAAAAAAAAATCAGCTTTCTGAAGTAATTGTCCTGTATCTCCTTCYGTTCTGCCTTTTTGGATTCTGTGGCAAGGAGAATCATTTATCAGGTACTGACCCAGAAAGTGGCATGTCATAGTGTGACCTTGGATACTGGAGGAATGCAACACACATGGATATTTTCCACTCCATGCCATTGTTCAGGCAAGAGGTACAGCCACACTCACAGAGRCTTCAGTTGCCCTGAATCCCCTGATGCCCCCCAGAGCAGCTGCTGAGCAAACAGCAACAGAAGTGACTTCCCAGTTTTCTGCTGGAGGCTGGGGAACTGCTCACGGATCAGCTCAGCACCTCAGTCCCTCCAGCAGCAAAGGTTGGTTGGACTGGACCAAAAGAACAAAAGAGAGATCTGCCTGGGCTGTGTCTATCAGAAAGCAACAGTGGGTGGAAGCCCAGGAAAGAACAGGACCAGAGACCTCCCCAGAACACATCAGGCAGGAGGGCAGCTTGTAGCTCTCCTCAGGAACCTCCTCAGAGGARGCACTACATTTTTGATTTAACCATATCATATATTTCATATTTAACTCAAGGGGGAACATTCCAGGTATGTTTGACTCTCTACCACTAGAGCAGCTTAATAAACTTTGACACAGGAGCCCAGAGTCAACTCCAGACTGCTCAGAYGATCAGATGCTCTGCCTTGATCCCTGACTAGGGGGTCTGTTCCTTCCTCCAGCCCTGCAAGGAGGAGATGTGGACCCAAGAGGAATCYGTTGGCACTCCAGGCGTGCAGGGGCTCTGTCAGTGCCGTGGGGATGCAGCTCATCTCCCATCAAACATGGGAAGGGCTGTTCCTCAAACCAGGCCCACCTCCCCTGACAGAGGCACCATGGGGATTCCTAAACAGAAAGAAGGGGAAGGTCCAGATTCACACCAGTCTTCTGGGTGCTGTTTTCCCCAATAATTTCAGTCAGACTTGAAATTCCTAAAGACTCTAGTGAACGTGGCCTAGCACTTCTTTTCTTTTAAAGCAAAGAGGCTCTGCAAATTTAGCAGAACTCCTTTCCAGCTGTTCAGGTCAGCAAAGGACACTGCAGAATTGTTCCTTGAGTGAGATGGAAGAGGCACTGCTCCCTACACCACACAGGCAGGAAGAGATTCCCTTCCTTCCTCGCACAGGCTCCGATCTCAAACCTGCCTTTTCCAGGAAAACCACCACAGCATTCCCCCAACACTTCGCTAAGTCTTTCCACCCCCTACCTGTGTTTCCAGAGGTTGGCTCAATGATGGTGTCCCCAGGCTTCAGGATCCCATCCCTCTCAGCATCCTCCACCATCCTGAGGCTGATGCGGTCCTTGACGCTGCCCCCGGCGTTGAAGTACTCACACTTGGCCACTGCAAACACAGAAACCAGCAGGGTTGGAAGGGACTTCAGAGCTCATCCAGCTCCACCCTGCCAAGGGCAGGGACACCTTCCACCAGACCAGGTTGCTCCAAGCCTCATCCAACCCRGCCTCGAAAGCTGGTCCTGCCCCTTCCCTGGTAAGTTCTGCCAAAAAGCTCCTGATCGGACTGGGAGTTTCTCCCTTTGTTCAGCCTGCACTTTCAGTCTGGTACTCCCAGCAGGAATCCCTTCAGGGGTGGTGAACACCACCTTTCAGGACTCTGATCACAGCTCCAGATATCTCCAGTATGGCTGGGTTTAAAAACCCAACCAAACAAAAAAAACATTCACTGACAGTTCCATCCCTTTYCTCATTTTCAGTGATCTTCAGTGGTAACTGCGGAGCTGCATTTTACACACACTGATGAATAGTCTGAATAGGAGAAGCAGGCAAAAACTTCACACAAATTCTTTACATTTAAATCATTATTTTCTATGAAAAACATTCTGCTCTTTTTTGGAAAAGCTGCAGGAAATATTCTCATTAAGCACAAACTGAAAGATGTTTTAGATGACCAAATCCTAAAAACCCTGAACGTTTGCCAAGGAAAAACAGGATTTTTTCCTCACTGCTTCCTGCCAGTTACCTGCACTCCTGAGCCTGGGTTACATGACACCAGTAACCAGAACYACCCAAGTTTCTGAAACAGTGTTTGTTATTTTGTCCTCTGCCTGCTGCAACTCACAGAGTTCACACTTGAGCCCGAACTGCTTCCCGATCTTGTTGATCCGCACCAGAGGTGTATTGCCAACCTTATTCAGGATGCTTGGCAGGATCTTCAGAGGCTCTGGCCTGGGACAAACACAAACAAGAGTCAGTGTGTTCACAGAAGGGTCACACCACAACCACACAGCATTTCTGGTGCTTTTTATTTCAACCAGCTTTCTCCTCCTCCATTATCAGGCTGGTTATTTTAGGTATTTTACTTTAAAAGGATATCCATTGGGTACGAACACACGAAACATCAAGCCCTTGATCCAAACCAAGGATTAATCAGACCGAGGAAACCTGGATTYGTGCTGAAAAGCAGCAAATAAAAGGACACTTACAGGGTGACATGATGATGGGGGGAGGCAGAGAGGGGTTTCCCAAGCTTCCAGGTGCATTTGCTGGGGATATCAGGGCGGATCCACTGCCTTTCCTTCTCATTAGCCTTGCAGTTCTCATTGTCCACCCCACCAGAGACAAAATACTTGGCAGGTGCATGAGGGCATGAGTTTGTATCTGGCTTCTTCTGGGAAGGAAGAGTAGGGATTCCGTTCTTGGGGGAGGGAGAAGGAAGAGAAACAGGAAAAAAAAAAAGGAAAAAAAAAAAAGGAGTTGATTCTTCCGTAGTACTGTGAGGATGGGAAAGGGTTTCAGCATCATCTGAGTTTGCCAAATCCTTATCACCAACACAAGAATCTTGCACTGCAAGGCTGGGTGCCAAAGCTCAGCACAGTGCCCTACACAAAGATAATTTAAACACACACATGWGCTCACTGTAACAACCCTCCACAGATATCAAAAACTCATGGGAGTCATCCCTCCCACACCAAAAGCTCTCTGAAATAAAACCTCCCCATTCCAAGCAGACTGGAATACAGTGAGACTGCTTGGTGATGTATTAGATGTGCCAAAAGACCCTGCATTGCTCCTGATGGCCATGGAGAACTCTTCCAGAAAGGCCACTGGTTCCAGCAGCACCTTCCTCCACAGTAGCTCAGAGCCCCATCCAACCTGCYCTTGGAACCTGGTCTTGCCCCTTCCCTGCTAAGTTCTCCAGCCAAAGAGCTTCTGATCAAACTGGAAGTTTCTCCCCTTGTTCAGCCTGCACTTTCACTCCAGTCCTCCCAGGATTAATCCCTTYGGTTTATTTTATTCATTTTTCTTTATTAATCCCTTCCCTCCACGGCAGCTCGGCAAAACAACCTAGAAATCTCCCTGGAAACAGGTAGGGCTCTCCCAAACTCTGGTGATGGAAAGCTGGGCAAACAGTGTTCCCCAAAGCCCCACGGGTACCTCTGACACAGGAACAGGCTTTTCTGACACAAACTTCTCCATGGTTTTTGGTGGAGGTGGTGGCACAGGACACTGGACTTTCTTCAGGAGAACTGTGGATCACGGGACTGGAATCCTCTTCAAAGCTGCAGATCATGCAAGTTAGGAAAAAAAAAACAACTATCAGGAAACAGCCTCTCACAGGGGCAAACCACACACTTCTTTTTCATAGGGGAAAAAAAAGCTGCAAAACAGAGTGAAGGCGACTTATATAAACAGCATTAAAAATAAAGGATGCAGCAGAGGCATTGAGCAAGATTGATGGAGGGTCCCCTGACCCCATGCTTCCTCCATTACCTAATCTTCCCTCTGCCCTGTCCTCCACAGCTCAGAGCCAGGAAAGAAAGCACAAAACACCTTTTTTTGGACCGCCTGCAATTCCAGAAGCTTGGAAGCCACAAAAAGTAATAGGAAATACTTCAGTTCCCAGGATATGCAGTCCTAGAGACACAAAAGGTGAAAGGGCTTCGAAAAGGCTTTATCCAGGAACAGAGGCCTCTCTATCCTCAGGGAGACCAAAAGCTCCCAGGTTCCTACCCAAAATAAATCAGTGCTGCATGCACAGCTACAGTGAAGGTGGATACAACACACACAGCAAACACCTCGTGCTTCTAGCAGGCTTTTTGCTCCAGAAACCAGTAAATATAAATAAGAAGCAGTAAGTTCATTTCTCCTGCCAGCTGTTCACAGAGCCTGGCTGCCTCCTTTCCATTAAAGATAAAAATCTGGCTGAAGCCTTGGAAAGCATAAGGGTTTKTTTTTTTTTTCCCTAGTATTTGTTTGTTTCATCACCGTTTTGCAGCAAGAGTCAGCTCTTTCCATTACTGAATTGTGCTGGAAAGAGTCCTGGCCTGATCCTCCTTCTGACAGATGCACACAAAACACATCCTTAGATCATGCTTAGATCACACAGAGCTGATGATGTGGTGAGAAAACTGGAAAAAAAATCTGAATCACAGGATCAGTGACCTTTAGTATTTGATCCTGCAAATTAACACGAACCACTAACCACTGCTGCCTTTTGCACACCAATCCCTTCTTGCACGCTGATTGAAGAAAATGCCTAAAGCATTTAAGCTGCTCTCATTAAGGAAAGAAACCTCTGAAATKATCAACTTTCCAGACTAAGGCCTGAAATAATTTTCCTTTGGGATACAAAGATTTCCATGCCACCAAAACRACACAATTCTGTTTAATCAGGTTAATACACGCCCAAGAGCCAAGATGGACTAAAACCTGTCTTAGACTATTGACCAGGACTAAATTGAGAGACACCAGTCTAAAAGAGCAAAGATCCTATGAATACACAAAATCTAACACCAACCAGGTCTTTGCTACCAGAAACCAGCTTGTTTCCAGCTCCAGAGTGAAACCCAGCCCTCATTTCTCTTCCTAGGAGATTCCTGGCTCACAGTTCAGAGTATCAGTGGGGTTTTTTTGGTGAAGGAAAAATACCGGAGAAGTTCCAAGGTTTCCTATGAGGCACATCCACATGCCCCCTCAGAGAGATGGCATCAAACATCAGGCACAGGCAGCGACTGCCTCTGCCACAGGTAACACTGGCAATATTTCCAGAGTCCAGCTAACAGGGGGACCTTGCTGCCAAAAAGGATCAAAGCATTTCAACAGGCAGGAGGAAAGCAGCAAGRGCTGAGAGACAGGAAGCAGCAGATTTTGTTCAGCTTCCAGGTTGTCATAGAATAGGAGCACAAATCCTTTAAAAGCTTTGAAAATCACCAAACCCATGGAGAGGGTCCAAAAATTGAGATGAAAGACAGAGAAATTCACTGGAGAAAAATTTTAAGAGGTTTCCAGTGCTTGTTCTTTGTATGGATGACAGGAAAGAAATTAATGTGTCTCTCCAAAAGCTGCCTTTTGGAGGATTCCCTCTGGATTGGGCAAGGCAATACCCATCTCACTTCCTCTACTGTAAGGCAAAAAAAAATCCATAATTCACTAACAGCAACTCCCATCACTTCTTGAACTAGGAATAGCAGAAACCGAGGAAACGCTTTTTATTGCCTGCAACTAAGGTGTGAGATTCTCTCGTGTTTTAGAATGGCAATACTTGATGTTTGATCAAAGCCTCAATAATGGGGCTTCAACTCTGAACAAAAACGAGGAGAGGGACAAAAAGTTAAACACAAGCATTGCCAACAAAAGTCCTGTCAGCAAATACTAACTTTAAGCAAGACAATTACTTGCTTACAGCCCTAGATGACAGAACTTCAGCAAAACAAGGTCAGAGCTGGTCTAGGACATCCAAATCCTCACCATGATCCTTGTCTACAGGCCCAGAATATCCTTTTTTTCCTGAGATTAAAGACTGGGGAGACAGGACAAGAAGGATGACAACTCAGCTTCTGTAAGTGCAACTGAAAACTGCTCAAAAGAACCCAAGGGAGATAAGCTCCAGGAAAAACTGCCCATCTCCAGGAAAGAAATTCTCTCAGCCTGAATTTAATTTTCCTATAAAAGGGAACACTCCCAAAACTAGTTGGGGGTGTGGGTAGAGTCTAACTAGAAAAGCCTGACTAACTTCTTTATTATAAGTGCAGATCACACACACACAAAAAATAATCAGAAGGACAATTTACAAAGCCACTTAAACCCAAGTCACAAAGGGGAGTGGGACAGGTGTGAGACCCACAAAGTCTCACGGGCAAGGATCCATCTCTGGATCCATCTCCACAGAGAAACCAAGACCTAAACTACTTCTCAGCTCCTAGAGAACAGGACTGAAGGCCAGTGAGTGAAATGAATCCCCAAACAGCCTGAGCTGAACTCGCTCCACTGATGAGTCAGGAGCTGCAGTTTCTACAGCAGTTTACAGTGGGTGATATCAGCACTAATGCATTGTACTATTTGAGCCTGGTGTGTGTGTAAGAACCAAATTAACTGGAGTCTTGCCTGGAGCACAAATGAAGCTGTGTAAAATGCAGATGAAAGAGCTGAATCAGACAGAGATGCCCCTAGGGGTGAYTGCTCAGCGAGAGATGAGGTACAGAATTCCATGATGCTTCAGCCTGAGAGTGGGAAACTTTCTGACCTTAAGCAGGCACAGAAACCACGGCAGAACAGTTGTTCTGCTCACCCTGAGGATCACAGGGTCTTGGAGAGCTTTAAGATCTTTATAGGTAACCAGATGCAGCAGTATCCATCCAGTTTGGGAACACCACAGCTGTAAGGGATTCAGGAGACAGCCAAACATTTGGTTTGTTTGCTGTTGTGGATATTCTGTGAGTGTGTGTGAGCGTCCCCTTGCTACCTGCTCAGGAGCAGCCATCCCTCGTGTGTCAGGAGATACCAAGCGACCTGAAGCAACAGGAGCACAAATTAACAACACTCTGGCCCTAGGAAGAGACCCTTCAAGAATCCCAAGTCTTATTTCCATTTTCTCCTGCAGAGCAGACGAGCACACACATTTCTTCTCAAGGATCACTCCTTCAAAGCCAGACTGGCACACTCACAACTYGCTGACAGGAAATGGGCAGCTCTTCAATTCCCTCACCTCTGCAGCAGTGCCAAGACCAAACTTCAGCAGCGAAGCAACTTCCAGTGCTGTGGCAATTGCTATGCTAGAAACCAGCCAGGGAAAACACAGAAGTGTCGAGATTGCCCTTGCCCACAGAAGGGAAGCTGAGCATGCACCTTCACACAGGTGTCTTCTGGCAGCTCCATTTCCTGAGCTCTCTCCAACCCTGGTCTGATAAATCTTCTGAGTGGAGACTCATGTCTTCAGGAGCACAACAGTCCTGATGTCTTCAGCAGCACAGCATTCTCCACAAAAGACTGGAGAACGCTCTATCTGCATTTTCACCTGTTGCAGTCAGAAGCTTTCAGTATCTCTTTGCCTGGTTCTAACTCCCCCTCCTCAGCACACAAAGATGGGCCAACACTGCAGCCTGAGCAGTGCTCTTGATCTGCCCAGCTCATGCAGCACAGGGAGAGAAGGATGCCAGGTGAGCTGACAGAGGCTCAGAGATCAAGCAACTTGCCCAGTACAACAAAAAGAGGGAGCTGGAGCTCTGCTCTCCATTTCTGACCAGGGCTGCGAAACAGGCAGAGGCACAACTCCCCTTCCCCAGCATCACGGTGCCTSCTGCAAGCCCTCACAACTTTTGTTAGCCCTGATAAAGGCTGGCAGAGAGCTGGGCAGGGAGCCAGCTCCTGGGCTGACGCATGTTGCGTGGGAAAGACCAGCTGCCACCGCTCTGCCACCGCCCACGGGGCTGCCGGCAGCATCCCCAGCGCTGCCACCAGCACGGCACTGCCGTCTGCCTGGTTCCCGTGCTCACGTGCAGCTCCTAGTTCACATGCAAGCCACGGGCCAGTGGCCAGAGGCCAGCCCGTGCCAGCCACCTTGGCAGGCTGCCGTGCTGCCAGCGCCRGGTCAGTGACGTCCCTGAGGCTGCACGCCCCAGGACACAGGTCCCTCGCGACCCCGGGTGCCACCACCCTCGTTAGAAGCACACTCTGGCCTCAGGGAAGCTGGGTAACTCTCACACAGAGGTTCTGGCAGGATACCAAGAGCCACCAACTAGTATGGAAAAGGATGCTGTGTGCAAACCCCCCCAACACTGGGCCTACACTGACACCTAAGCCACACTTATCAGTGGTGATCTCACTACACTGGGTCCTGAGAGAGTCTCAGCTTCCCAGGAAACACCTTTCCTCTCTCACACCAGATCCCTGTGTCTCGCCCATCTCCACGCTCTGGGTTTTTCCTCCTTTCCGCATCACGAGCCCTGAAGAACACGGAGCTCTCACGCCTCGCATCAGCAAACAGACGCACTGGCAAGGGTAAACAGTGCGAGCAACTTCGCTGGAACAGGGCCCAGCACACCAAAACGTCCGTGGTCAAAGGCTTTAGGATTAGAGAGACACACAGCAGGCAAGATACTCAAACAGCAACAGGAGAAGAATCACTCGTCTTTCAAGTAGCAGCCGGTTCAAGGCGCCGGGAGCATTATTAACGCTGCTACTGAACAGCTCTCGCCGGTCCTAGTTAAGTTCAGACCCTTCCCAGTTGAGGAGGGGTAATGTATGAAATCAAAACGTAAAAAAGGAGCTTCATGGTCCACCGCATTAGCCAGACTTGCCAAAAACCCTTGCAGGAGAACCTCATGGTACCCACGAGAACAATGGGCGACAAGCCAAGAGCAGCTGGAGAGCTGCTGCCAAATCCCGAGAGAAACCCCAAAGGGACGAAGTCGTCTTGTGAACCTGTACGAGAAGCAGAGAGTCCATCTCTGCTCTGGCCTCGGAGGAGGCGCTCTCAGGCACCCTCCAGCCTGTCCTGGGCATCCACAGCAGCCGGCACCTCCCGGGGGTGGCTCCGGGGCTCCCCTTACCCGCAGCTGCCTCTTCCCACCTCTTCTCTTCATTACAAAGACAAAACTGTGTGGCACAGAATCGCAGAAAGGGGCAGGTTAGAAGGGACCAGAGCGCGGCATCTGGTCCAAACTCCCTGTGCAAGCAGAGCCATCCCAGAGCACATGGCACGGGATCGCATCCAGACGGTTCTGGAACACCTTCACCCAGGGAGACTCCACCCCGTCTGCGGGCAATCCGCTCGTCCGCAGCCCTCCATCCTCCATCCCCTCTCGGATGTGGGGCACGGCCGGCCCCAGCTCTGCCCCCCCCATCCCGCTCCCGCGGATGATGCAACGTGCGGCCACCGGGATGCAGCCGCCTCCGCCCTCCCCTCCGCTGCGGTCGCCCCCTCACCCGCGCGATCCGGACGCTGCCCAGGACACGGCCGCTGTGGGGATGGTGATGATGATGACGACGATGAGGAGGAGGACGGCGATGAGGAGGATGAAGGTGCGGAGGATGCGCGGGGGTTTAAGAGCAGCCCGCGAGCCGCCGGCCCCGCCCCTCCCCGGCTCGGCCCGGCCCCGCCCCCGACAGCGCCGGCGGGAGCGGGGGGGGGGAGCGGGGGGGGCGGGAGCGGCGCGGCGAGCGCTGATTGGTTGCCGGGGGGGGCGTTGGCGACTCCGAGCCAGCCAATGGGAGGGCGGTGCGCGGCCGCGGCGGGGCCGGAGCGCGCGGGGGTGTCTGTCCGGCGATGTCCGGCGATGTCCGGCCGGATCCCTGAGGGAAACCCGCGGGGAAACGCCCGGCATTTACCCACAGGGCCTTCAGAGGCTGTGTCCGGTTTCTGGTCGCCTCCATTCAGGGGGGACATTCAGGTGCAGGAGCGTGTCCAGACAAGAGTAACGAAGCTGGGGAAGGGTCTGGAGCACACGTCCTGTGAGGAGCTGGGGGTGTTTATCCTGGAGAAAAGGAGGCTTAGTTGTGACTTCATCTCTCTCTACAACTYCCTGACAGGAGGGTGCAGCCAGGTGCGGGTTGGCTTGTTCTCCCAGGCAGTCAGCGACAGGACGAGAGGACATAGTCTAAACCTGCTCCAGAAGAGGTTTAGGTCGGACATCAGGAAGAATTTCTTCACGGAAAGCGTGATTAGACATTGGCATGGGCTGCTCAGGGATGTGGYGGAGTGACCGTCCCTGAAGAGACTGGATGTGTCACTCAGTGCCATGGTCTGGGTGACGCAGTGGTGATCAGTCAAAGGCTGGACTCGATTATCTCAGAGGTCTTTTCCAGCCTCATTAATCCTGTGACTCCGGGGAAAGGGCTCTGCCAGGGCACCTTTGAAGGTGTTTTACTCATATGCTCGTGGGTAGTGGCCGTAGTGGGTACACACACGTGGCTGGGCATGGCCTGGGCTTGTCTGGTTTGGGGGAGAAATACCCACTGCATCTGAGGGGTCTGTGAGGGAGCTTCATGGCTGGGGCAGCAGTCAGGTGCYCCCCCCAAAAAGGCCTTGGGGTTGTGCTGGCAATGTGGGTCCCATCTCAGCTTGCCCGGGACAGCAACAGGGGAGAGAGGTGCAGGCAGCCCTGGAAATGCCATCCTGGGGCAGGGGAGGCTGGTGAATCAKGGAATGGTTTGGTTTGGATTGGAAGGGAYCTTAAAGATCATCTCATTCCAACCCCCTGCCATGGGCAGGGACATCTTCCACTATCCCAGGTTGCTCAGAACCMCATCCAACTTGGCCTTGAACACTTTCAGAGATAGGGCAGCCACAGCTTCTCTGGGCAACCTGTGCCAGGTCCTCACCACCCTCACAGTTAAAGAATTTCTTCCTGATATCTATTCAAACCCTACTCCCCTTCAGCCTAAGGCCTTTCTGATGGTGTCTGAGAACGTGACAATGAGTTACTCACCTGGGGAGCAGCTCAGTGTCACAACAGCTGCATCCACRCTGTTGTGAACAGAGCTTGAACATGGGGTGCAGGCGAATTTAATAGACCCTGTGCAAATTGTCTCAGAGTAATTTTTAACAGGGTGCTCTAGATTATGCAGAAAGTTTAAAAAAATAAAAAACCAAACAGAAATCCTTGCATGAAGGCATAAGATACTGAAAGGACTTTCCAGAGAGAAATGCCTCAAGAGCGCAGCCTGTGGCTCCGGAAAGCCCAAGCTGCAATATCTTCTCTATCTGTAAAAAGTACTAATACAGAGAAAAGCAATTCAAGGTAGTTTATTTTAAGACATGGTTCACCCTGGAGTGTTCCATGTGTTTTAGGTCATCAAAGGAGTTGAGACAGCTGTATGTCTCCATCTGTACATTTACTATGCAGTAGAGCTATGTGGAGAGTATTGCATGCTGTATAAATACAGAAGATAAGAAATAGGATGTTTTAATCAAGTGGTAAAAGTGACAGAAAGGACTTTAAAACTGGATGTGACTGGTCTAAAGCTGAGGGACCAATTTCAGCATTACAAAGTCAAGGGTCTCTCTGGTAAGAAAATGGACCATGACTAGAATGTGGGGTGAAATTTATTTAAAAAGCACAAGAAAAACACTGAGCAATTAAAAACAAACCAAGAGCCAGATATTTTACTTTTGCCTTAAATAGTGGCACTGAAGCAGCTGTCTCATTAGATTGTTAAAAATTCACATCAATGACAAATTACAGAATCTCAGAATATTCTGAGTTGGAAGGGACCCACAAGGATCATCAAAATACAACTTCTGATTGAAATTACACTGCTTTTCCCCTACCCCTTTCTGGGCCAAACCTACTTTGAATTCCATATTCTTATTGTGACCTTACTAAAGAAGAATTTACTAGAAAATACTGTTCTTAAACAGAACAAGTATTTACTCTAAACCACAGTTTGCTTAGTTAATTACATCTGAAATCTGCTATAAAGTGATGTTTGCACAAGTAGCCATTACCCCACTGGTAAAACATCAATTGGAAAAGCATGTGGAATAAGATTGTAGCYTGCATCTGGTGCAGCCAAATTATGGAATGGCACGAGAGCGATGCAGAGTGTGAAAATGGTGATGTAAAGAAGGCCTGGCCCTTGATTTGTGCCTCAGAAAACCACGAGACTCCAGGGCACACGTGAGGCCTAGCTATGCAAAAGCCCACGAACATTTGGAACAGGATCAGTGCAAGCGTTTGCAAACTGCAGTCGTGCCCACAGAGGGCAGCCAAGGAGGGACATCCATACMTTTCCCGCCTGGCAGGAGGCACTGGGAAAGAAGCACTGAGTCAGCTGCTCTGTCTGAAGAAGTGCCAGCCTTGCAGCAGCCACTGCAACTTCATTCAGTGTTGAGGTATGAAGTCATCAGCACAGATGGATCTGCCAGATCCTCATAAATGTAAAACAGATACCTCAGAGGAGACTTGTAAGACCAAGTGACAGTGCCAGGCGTGTTGGAAACTATC
This sequence comes from Amblyornis subalaris, assembly GCA_018881555.1. Lineage (NCBI taxonomy): Eukaryota > Metazoa > Chordata > Aves > Passeriformes > Ptilonorhynchidae > Amblyornis > Amblyornis subalaris. Next base: position 432,497 of record JACAXG010000138.1, read on the forward strand.
TGAACATAATGTGTGAGGCTAATTACAGGGATTCGTAATTGCAGCACAGCTCTGCACTCAAGATTCAATCTCCTTCACCATGGCAGCAGCCAGGTGAAAAATGGGTGGGGTTGGAAGGGACCTTAAAGACCATCTTAGTTCCAACCCTTGCCATGYGCAGGGACACCTTCCACTATCCCAGATTGCTCAGAGCTCCATCCAGCCTGGCCTTGGACACTTCCAGGGATGGGGCATTCACGGCTTCTCTGGGCAACCTGTGCCAGGGCCTCACCACCCTCACAATAAATAATTTCTTCCTRATACATAATCTAACCCTGCCCTCCTTCAGCTTAAGGCCATTCCCCTTATCCTGTCACTAAATGCTCTTGTGAAAAGTCCCCCTCCACTKCATCGGTTTGACATACAAAATAAACTGGCTTAAAAGATCTCCAGAGCAACACTGACCCACACTGTGCCATTGGCATTAAAGGCATAAAAATCAGTCATGGTGGCTGGGAACAAATACACACCGCTAAATTAGACCCATTAAGGCTGAGCCCAAGCAGTGGGATACATAGATTATTCCTCATCCCAGCCTTGAGAATAAATCCCATAAATCTGCACCAATTTCATAAGTAGAGCCACTTAATCCCATTTCCTGAGATCTGGGAATGCTTGGGTTTATTTCTCTGGCAAGGAGCAAGAGGAGCTGTAGTGAGGGTTGGTGTATGAAAGCAAAATTATGATCTGAGCAGCCTAGCAGTCATGTGACACCAACTGGAATATTAACATGGAAATACACAGCTTGTTTAGGCATGACAGGCAGAGAGTGATGTTTCTTCTATCAGTGATGAGTAAACATGCTGAAGACTGAAAGGTTGAGGAGAAAGATGCCTTGGAGAAGCACAGTCAGTGATCAAAGACGGGGGAAAAAAGGTAAATGCTGTCGTGGTAGGATCACTGAAGGAGGAGATCAAGTGACGGAGGCTTTTTGTGAGCAGCTAGTGAAGTCACTTAAAGAACTAATGGAGCTTTGGTGGTACCCAGAGCCCTTTTGGGAAGGGAGAGCACAAGCCTATTGCACATGTTTTTATGCAAAGGGAGGAACACRCAGCCCAAAAGGAGTCACTCCTTATTTTAACAGCATGGGATAAGCCATGATTTGGAGGACAGAATCATATTTCGACATGATCTTCGGCAGACTGGAGAAACCAGAAAAAAAAGTAAAAATAGGAAGTTGCCTGATAAGGACAAATGCAAAACTTTGCAGCCAGCCAGGAGGAATAAACCGCTTGAGTGGCCATTACGTGCACAGGAATTGTGTGGAGTGGAAGGTATAACCACAGTGCCAGGCGGGCTCAGTGCGAGCCAAGGAGGCCCTGCTGTTGTGTAAAAGGCAAACATCGTCCCAGATTGCGCAAACAGGGCTCCCGCCCGCGGGGCACACGGCGCCCTCAGCACCCCTGCGCTCTGCTCGGCTGCCTTCTCCCGCACGGAATGACGTGGCCCAAGTGCGACGTGGCCTGAGAAACACAAGGCGTAGAGAGAAACATGGCCCGGGAGTAAAGACTGCAAGAAGGGAAGTTGTTCAGAGAAAACAGAGACTGCCAGAAGTCTTGCTCAAATCACCTACAAGTACTACAAGGAGGACAGGATTTGCTGCTCACTCTGCACTGTAGGTGTATTCCCTTTGCTGAAGATGTTTTTTTCTGTAAGGTGTAACAGCTGCTACGTGTGCTTGAGAATCCCAGAGTTATCCAAAAGACTGAAGGCTGGTCTCCTTGGAAGCTGAGTAAGGAGGGCAATTAAGTGTCTCTGCTGTGGTCAACATGAAAGGGTAAAAACCCTTGCAGAATGAAAAGAATGCCCCAGACATTAATAAGACTGTTACTTGGTCAGGTTTTGGTCTTTCTTGGACTTTGGAATTTCCCTCACCCATCTCCAATTAATGCTGCATGCAGTCCCCAAGGCAGTAAGGCTGGCTGCTCACTCTCCACTGGTGCTTTGTCCAGAAATCAGTCCTTCATGTCCTGCCTCAGAGTCCCTTTATCAAGTCCTCTCTCCAGGACTTTTTTCCTCCAACACAAGAGGAAGCATCTTCCATATTCACTAAAGAGGAAGGAAAAAGGATGATGGAAGATGCGGGACTGTTTTGGTCCATGAGGTTCTCTCTCATTTTTCTCTCGGACAGGAGCAGTATTAGCTCTCAAGGAATATGGGTGGGTAGAGAAGGGAGGAGCAGTGGCTCCCTCGGCTTTTCCCACAGCTCCCAGCCTAGGAGGCAGGCTGGTGCACAGCCTGCAGTGGGAGCAGCTCCCTCCCTCCCTCTGCCTGGCCAGAATCCCAGACGGCTCCAGGAAGTGAGAAGGATCTGAAACAAATCCAATACTCAGCTGCATAGGTAGCAAGACTTGAAATGAAGCCAGGTGCTGGCAAAAGCACRGCAGGCCTGAGCCTGGCAGACTAAAGGCTTTTCATGAAAAAAGGAGGGGAGACTCCGTTGCTCCCTGCTGCGTTTCTCCCGACTTTGTCTCGCTGCTCAACCAGAGCAGAATCTATTTTTTTTTCCTCCAGACCTAACTACATGTGCAGTCTGGGAAGTGGAGACCAGGAAGTGCCCTGACCTCACAGTGTTCAGGAGAATAGCACCGCAGACTTTTGTCAAAACCACATGAGTTTATCCCAAAGGAGCCCCTGGGTCATAGTAATTGTCTCTTCCTAGCGGGAACAGCTCGCAGAGCCCTGAATGCTGTTCAGGCGTTTGGATCAAAGGGGCAGCCACACACGCAAGCTGCTGCAGGGCTCCAGCTCACCCGGGAAGCTGCAGCCCCCTCTCACTTACATCCCACAACTTCATCAGTTGTCCTGTAAAAGCAATCTACTTTGAAAGCAAACACCTAAACAACATAAATTATGCAAAAGTACCGGACCCGATGCTTATCAGAGCACCAAGAAGGCGGCGCTTGCATCTGAACAGTCGGAGATAAGCACACCCTTCCCCCTCCCGCCTTTGATAGGCTCAAACGAGCCGCTGGCTACCGAGCCAGGCTGCTGGCACCAGACCCGGGCTGTTGGCTGCCACCGTTCCACCCGACCCCACACATCCCATTTACAGTTGAAACTCGAGATCTGTTGAACTAATGCCACTCCTGGCAGTACCCACCAGCAGGAAACAGGGACCTGCTAAAGCAGTTCTGCTGCTGAAGTACCCCCGGGACTGCGGAGTGGGACGGCGCTGTCCTCTCAGTAGTGGCTCTCCTTGCTGAAGGCTGTAATTTTGTAAGGAATAAAACTGGAATGGGTTAACAGGGGATTAGAGGCTTATGACTGATGACCACATCGCTGACAAGGAAGGACTGTCCACACAGCTGAGGAGACATGCTCCATTTTCCATACAAGTGTATTTAACAAAAGGAAAATCACAAACGTAAATAAAAATAATTTGGAGACACCCTCACCACCGTGACAGTGCAAACAGGTTACCCAGAGAGGTTGTGGACTCCTCATCCCCGGACATGTTCAAGACCAGGCTGGATGGAGCTCTGAGCAGCCTGGTCTAGTGAAAGGTGCCCCTGTCCATAGCAGGGAGGTAGGAAGGTGATCTTTAAGGTCCATTCCAACTCAAATTATTCTATGATTCATAAAAAGCAACATTGGTAATTGGATGGATTCAGAAACACTTGTGTATAGCTTTAGAAAGCACCATGTATCAATCCCATGTGAAGATACATTAATTCATTCTACAGACATCTGGATGTAATTTTGATGTTTTTTTAAACTGAAATCCATTTGCTCCAGGGTAGAACTGTACTCTCCAGTAACACAGCTTGGCTCAAGTGACAAATGCAACTCCAAATGTTCTCTCCTGTGACAGCCTCAACAGTCAGCCGTGACTTCCTCACCAGCTGAACTGAAACACCAACTCAGCTCTGGTTTTCASCTGGAACTTTTCCTGACCAGGACTGCTTTTTGGGAGTCTACAGTGTAGCAGTAGTTAGAAGTGTCTGCAGAATGGAAGGATTTGCCCACACCTCCCCCTGTGCTATGAAAGCGGTTTCACTTCTGATGTACTAAGGACAGTAGATGCAGTTTAAGGTGCTGTTGTACAACACTGGCACCAGACACAGTCATTTAACACCCAAAATCTTGCAGCTTCAACAATGCAACACCAGGAGGAATCATCTTTAAAAAGCCATGACACCCTTTGATGACCCATTTCTTCAATTAAATGCACTCCTTCCGCCAAAAATGAGCTTTCTTGTCCTCTGCAGACCACCACAACAGAACCTTGAAGGATCTTTCAACCAAACCCCCTTATTAATTAAAAGAACCCAAACCAAAACCCCCCAACTCCTAACCCCAAGTTGCACTGTTTTGAAATTCAACTTTATCAAGTAAATATGGAGAGGTTTGGGGTTATTTTAGCTGCAGACATGTTTCACCAGCTCTAGAAAACAGACGGCAAAGAATCGCTTAAAAATAGCTCAAGATCTCAGAATTTGAAACTTCAGTCGATGTCCTTGTTAGGTATTTAGAGCAGCATCCAATCTAAACGAAGGATATTTTTTGTCAGATTCTTATAAAAAAAAGGCTTTATTTTGAACAAGTTTTCTCCATTTGGTTTTACAGTCTCAACATACATCATATTCATGGACAAGCAGCATTTTCACAGAATAAGAGCCAAATACAAAGAAGAGGAAGCCACTTGGGATTAACAGTTTCAACCTAATTGACTCAGACTTCAGAAAATCCTGTATGCTGTCACTTATTTGAGGTAAAGGAATTCTGTAAATGAAGGTCCACTGTTCAACAAAAGAGTCAACAATGAAATACTCGAGAAGTAGGTACCTTGGGGAGGAGGGGGGAAAAACAAATCTCAAAGACATTGTGAGCAACAAGAGAAGGGGGAGGTAGGATTTCTACTTGGTTTGTACTGGTGAACCAACACTTGGGTCTATCAAGTGTAAGTGTTTGGCCAAATTGGTGCAGTTTAAATTTCAAATTTGATGAATTTTACTGGCAGCACAGTCTCCAAAGGTGAACCTAACAAGATATGTCATGAGTTTAGTTTATATGCTGAATGCTGTCACTAGGCACCCATCAGAGTATCCAGTAAAATCCACTGCTTTCAGTGCCCATTTCAACATATTCCAGTTACGTGGGTAATTTYTGGGCAGCTGTGCCATCAGACCATAGAATTATACATTTGGTGGAATTCTAGAATGCTTTCTTAAGTAAAATTGTATTGGGGAGAGAGAGAAATCAACCTCCCACTACCTGTTCATGCAAAAATACACCTGCAGTGAAACATGGTTTAGATAAACAGATTAAAGCTTTTACAGGGATGTATTCRTACTTGTTTTAAACTAACTTTAGAGAACAATTAACTTTTAAACTAACTTTATAGAGCAATCTTAAACCTTTTAAATAGTATCCACATTGTATTAGATACTGTTAAAAAAACAAAGCAAAAAGACTATCCTCATCTGTAGTAGCTTAAGATTTAAATTAGCTCACCAATAATCCTGAATCTCATTGAAGAGAAAAATCAAACTGGATTAATATCCTGTAAACTGCAAGAACTAAATTATCAATTTAATGAAATTCCTAATGCCCAGCAGAAATATATTTCAGCTCAGTCATTTAATGCCAGGCACTGCTCAATTTCTTCCAGTAAAGAGAAAGCATCATTTGATTTATGTACTTACAACAAAACATCATGTGGAGATGGGCTTCACTGCTTGAGTGATACTTCTTCAAAACGAGTCCTGACAAACTAAGCTTCAAAGTCTGGTTGGCCAAACCATCCAGTGGGAACAAAATAAATTCAAATTGAAGTGGTGCAAGAATTTAGTTGTAAGMAGCAAAGCAGATTTAGAAAAGATCATTTCAGAATATTTAGATCATTTAGGAAGATCATTTTAGAAAAGACGTTGTTTCCCAGTTCTAAGTTCCAGTGAGAAAAATGGTTTTATACTTAGTTTAGATGCAGAAAGAAGGTGGTTTGTTAATTTAAGTGATGCATCCATATGCTATTTCCTTTTTTTAATAACCATCAAGGAGCAGATTTATCATTTAGCAAGTGATCTGGCTCAGAACTATGGAAGCTCTAGTAAATTCTCTCCCCCATGGGAAAGCTGTTTTATTGCGTAGCTTCGTGTACATAAAGTTGTATCTTGCAGAAATATGATCAATGACCAAAACCTCTTGCTCTGTTACACTTTGAATAAAAGCAGACATTAATGAGGTGAAACTGCAAGTCAACCCTTGTACAAACTGTCCCTCAGGGTGTTCCAACATTTCCACTGGAGCTTTAACGCTTCTGGGGCACAACCTACGATRTTCAGCGATTGTGCAACTCAAGCTCAGAAAAGGAAATATAGATTTGTGAAGGAACTGCCATCTGTCCATTAGCTTTTATCACACTCCAGACTATCAGAAAGAGAGTAAAGGTGGAAAAAAAGATGGATTTTCCACTAGCATCCAATTAGTTTTCTATGACCTTGAATGCTAACGAAATGCTTTTCATTAAATGACAGGTGAGAGAGCATAGATTAGAGAAAAAAAAATATCAATCTGTTAAGAAATTTGGTCCTTGTATTCAGGACCCTGCATTTCCTTCAATAGCACTTCTGTCACGTTGCATGGAGCGTAATTTTGGTGGTTTTTTCCACAAAATCCTCACCTGTCCATTATGAATCATTGCAATAAAAATATTACTTTTTTTTTCAACACTGCACTAGGCAACTTTTTTTCCAGCTAAAGAAAGTAATTTAGTCAAGAATTATAAAAACCTGAACTATGAACTCTGGCACAGCCAGGAGCAGCCACTCAACTATGCCAGAGTGCTTAGAAAATAGGCAGCCAGGAGTAGCAACTCAACTACTCCGGAGCACTTAGAAAATAGGCTTTAGATTTTACACCAAGAAATTGGATTTATTGTAAATGCCACAGTCACATTGATAGACAGAGCACAGACTTCTGGTAACAAACAAACATACATTTTTGTAACTAAGCGTTTCTACTCGGTAAATAAATGCATTTCGCACAGCCTTCTTCTTAAATGTGCCTAAACTAACCTAAATAAGCAGACAGCATAGCAGAAAAGGGAAACTTATGTGAGTAACTGTTTCTTAAGCAGTATATTATTTTTACTATGTATATAATATTTTATATTATATACACACACATTTTCATCAACAGTTCAAATTATACCCGAATAAAAAAAAAACCCAAACCAAAACTGGCGCTCCTCCAATACATTTACCACCTCTCCCTCAGGCAGACTTAATCCAGGTATTTGTCAAGATAGAGGAATGACAGTTAAAAAGACTCCCCCCACAAGAAACAAGTTACACAAAGAATACTGTATCACTACAAATTTTTTATTCAGAAGCCCATCTTTAAAAAAAATGTCATTATGAACTTGTTTGGTCAAACTACAACACTTTCTAGCAGACATACAGTAAAAATGGCATGGCTCAGAATCGACCGGATCGTTCACGATCCCTTGACCGCCTCCTGTCGCGCTCGCGGCCGCCTCCTCCTCCTCCGCCACCTCCGCGGCCGCGATCTCTGGATCTCGACCGACGTTCACGGGACCTCGACCTGGATCGATGCCTTCAAGGGAAGTTTGGACATTTTAGTGTTTCACCCCAGTCAGCAATTCACTTGCAGTACCCAGTGGAACGTGTAATTAASAATGGGAGTAACGAGGGGGAAGAAAGACAGTGTGTCATTCGAAGGATTGGTGAATTGGCACTTAGGCTGCAAAACCCAATGTATTTACAAACTGCACGACCTCAATACTGGGGAGTCAACACACACACGTACAGAAATCAACTGTTCCCTGCAGTCACCTGCTACAATGGACATGCAAACCTTAAGGAAAGGCAGCAGAGGAACCACAGGCACAGTTACACTGCTGTTATTTAAAGCAGGAGAAGGGGACACCTGCTCTGGCAGACAGGAATAGCTCTCAGCAACACACCCCAAAAGCCTACAGCTGCTTCTAAGTCCACTTACATTAAATCAATTGCGTTAATTAGCAATTACAACCCAGTTCTCTGTTGTCATTCCCACCACTTTTTTTCCCTTATATCATTTCTCCCCTACCAGCACATCAGCACTGGCAAATCATCTTCCCTGCCTCTGAGGTTGATGTTTAGTTCAGGAAGGAAGCTAAAACCACCCAGAACATATTGCTATCACAGCTACTAYGAATCAGCTTTACTAAGTCTGAGAGTTCCAGATTCATAAGAGYGACCAAAAGTGATACAATAAGAACATACTTTGTCTTTTTCATAAAGCATTCAAATATCTTAAAAACTTACTTAGCCACAAATACATGTGTGGCTAAGCAACGCAACCTACGTTTTTTGAAGTTAAATTCATCCTCACRAATTCTAAAACACTGCTAATTAGGGACATTTATAGGAAAAACACATTCACCATCCCAGGCTCCTTCTGCAACTGAAAGAAACCTACAAAACTGTGCTCTCTATAAAAGCAAGATCAACAATTTTATATGCCTACCCCAAATAGCAAGGTCCTAAATGCAAGCAGATTGAATCCAAGTGAACCATCACAGTAACAGCAGTGGTAAAAGCCTTTCTACAAGGTACCTCACTAAATGAATAATTTAATATATAATAAAATGTATTCATCACGTTTTTTTACCATTAGGCAAAAATCACTACTCCTTTCTCCTCCTGAGAATTCCTATCAAGAAGAGTCACATTGTCAAGTTAGTATTAATAAAAAGTGAGCTCAATACAGTGACAGCCTCTTGTTATGAAATGAATAAAGGCTACAGAAATTTGCCATTAACTGTTAAAAGCATGTAAGGTTGAGTCCTGCATGTAATCTGTAGATATGCTTGACTGCACATAATGCTGAAAGCAGCCAATTTGATGCTGCCAAAATGCCCACTGGCCAAATAGCCTGCATCTAACTGAGGCCACAAGCAAACACATTTAGAAGAGAATAAAACAGAAGAGGCACAAAGCAACTTCTCCCCCCTATAATGTCTGTCTGTACAGTTTGCAGTTTGGAGATCTGAACCACAGGTAGGGCCTATGTACTTAGTAACTGAGTGAATTTTCTTCTCCTTGAACCCTGCCTTCCACACAACCTTCAGCATCCACAGCACTGCAGAGCAAGAAGCACTGTAATATTTTTAAAGCCTTGCTCCTTTGTTCTAAACTGGCCACTTGCCAGCTTGACTTGATGCCTTTCCATTGGCATGTGCCAGAAGCACATTAGAAAAACAAGAGGACTTGGCACAAATTTAAAGCTTTGCCTTTGGATTTTGCAGCAACTGATCCCCAAATTACTTGTTTTAGTAGTGTTTAAAAACAAACTTACTTTTTACGACGCCGCCCATACAACTCGCGCCTTAACTCTCGAGAAATGGGCTTCAAATGCATAAAGTTGCAGAAACCTCCTCGTGTACACTCTCTGAAACAGAATTCAAGAGGCACAGTTAGAATTCCCAGCTCTGCGCTATCTGCTTAGACCTCTATCACCTCTAATATTAAACCCAGTAAATTACAAGCATCATTTAGCGACAGTGACTCAAAAAGATGGCAAAAGTCAAGAGGTTCACTGCAGGTCCTCCACATTACCGCTACCTGAAGTGCTTTTCTTCCTACACTCAGCTACATAAAATCCACACCCAAGCAACCTCCCTGCTGTGCAAACATCTCACAGCCTGTCAAGGCAAGAGAAGTCAGTGTTTTACCCCATTTCATATTGACGGCAACAGGCCTCTCTGAAGTCAGTCACAGGCGAGAGCTCGGCATGGATGGGCTGCCCGTTAAACCAGCGATTGTTCAGGTCGATCACAGCCTTTTCTGCATCCTCTTCACGGCGAAACTAAAAGCAAAATTAACATTTTCTCACAAAGAAGCAACAGAATAGATAAAAGATTCCTATCCTTGCATGATATYTGAGGCTCAGGGTTAGTAATGAAAGCAGGAGCTACTTCAGATTTCCTTGGACAGTCCATCAAAACAAGGGTAAATACGCCAGCTTTTCATTAACTGGGACTCAAGAGCTAATCAAAACATTGATTTTCCTCTTCATTATGTTCTATTTGGTCTTTCAAGTGAGAAAGTAAATAGAAGATTCTGTGTTTTCTTAGTACAGCTTGAAAACAAGAGAATGCTTATGAATACTTTCTGTAGCACCAACAGTCCGGATGTAACGGATTTTTTCAAACATTTAAGAGAAATTTATACGAAAACTGGAGCTCTCATTCATTAAAATTAGAATTTACAAAAACCTGATCCTGTTTTACGATGAACGTAAAATTTAAATTTGAAATGCCTTTTCACAGCTGATTTTTTTAAGACAACTTTTTTTCTGATTATGATCTACACAGTCAAGAATTTCAGGTGTGAAAATACTTTCCAGCTGAGGGAATGTACAGTTAAAATATTCAAACAAACTCTCTCACACCTCCCCAACACTGTGYACACACAGTAAAATTTCTGCAGGTGACAACTCTGTACTCGTTATTCAGGAGATACCAATGGCTTTAAAAGCCAAATCAAAGTGCTCCAGTTTGCACCTTAAACCACCCAGCTACTGCCAAACATAACTTGGTTACAGATATTGTGTTTAACTGAGAACTGTTTAACTGGTGACTGTGTTTATAAATATGTAAAAAGTGTTAATCTTTCTGAAAACTACACAGATTTTGACTATCAAGAAAATGTCTCAAAATTTATTAGAATTTCTTTTCCATTCCTTTCACATTTTCACTCTTTCTACTTTAAATTGTGAAGTTGCAGAGGAGCTTATATACACTGAAGAGCTTCCCTTGCAAAATCYACAAGCATACAGTAGCTTTTAAAGTTATAGATCACTAAATACCACCCCTACCGATTCCATAAACATCTCTTTATCCTACCTTTACGTATACATTTCCAACTAGATGATCTCCAAGGTTATCACAAACGTTCATCTCCTCCACTTCACCGTATTTCTCCTCCATTTCTGTGAAGACCTCCTAAGCAAAAAGCAACCCAGCAGAAGTTTGCAGCACATTACTTGTAAGCACAGAAATATTGCATTYAGCTCTAAATGTGTATAAAAGAAGACCTTCCTTAGAAAAAAGCAAARTAACTTTTTTTTACATTTCTGGGTTTAAAATTAATACTTGCTTGGCCTGTACTGTGTCCATCTGTAAGTACAGCACTAACAAGATACAATAAAAACCTATGGAAAACATGCACAGTATTTACAGATACACAGGATGCCCTGAAAACACAACATAGAAACCTTGATGCTATAGTTTCAGTCACCTTGTTTCTACATAAATAATTAAGCATACTTCAAATTCACTAAAAAAGAGATTGAACAATCAAAATGCTACATTGCTTAAGATGTTGATTTTAAACAAAATCTATTTCAATCGAGTTAAGGCCAACCCAACCAAAGGTTATACCGGGAAATATTTCACACGAAGTTTTATATGAATACTTGWGGAATAAGTGCTTTTCCCTGTATCCATCTAATTGTGCTATCCACTAGATCCATTCAACTTACTGGTGGTGACAGATCCAATAACACTTCAATGCATCTTTACATACCTCAAAGAACTCATCATAATGTTCCTGCATCTCAACATCGCTCACAGCACCTGCAAAAACCAAAGAGTCAGATCGATTAGAGCCTGCCARTAAGGAAAAGGAGATTTTGATCATACTACAAAACAATCTAGAGAGGCCATCTGGAGCATAAGAGACACCATATAGCATGGAGCTAACTAATAGGAATGTTACAAAATAAGGATGTGTGAAGAGCTTTGAGTCCTTAAAGTATCTGTCAAAACATTACATTGATATGATCAAATCAAAGCAAGCTTTAATCAGAGCCAAACTTGTATGCCACAAATTTAAAGGGGAATTACTTTGAAATATGACTTTAAATTTAATGTACAGTCCCCACTCTCTAACTACCAACAATTTTACCTAAACAGAAGGCAAGTGCTTTGTTACATTTCYGTATTTTTAAATATTACAATTTAGTATTCCTCTTCCTAAAGACAGAATTTTATGTCCACCTCTCCAGCATATCCACTAGAATTTGAGTTCCCAATGTAAAATAGCCCAGAATTTTTTTTTTAAATTTGCTCAAAACAGTCATTGAAATGACACACTTTTGTCAGTGCCCTCAAAGCAGGGTACCATAATGCTTCACAACAGAGAGCAATTTTCTGGTTTAAATTTGAGTATCACTTAATGTTTCTTCAGTCCTGCAGAACACCTTTAAGTGCAAGACAAGCCAGCCTTGTATTCAGGTTAAGATTATTTTCATGCTACAAACTGGACTTCAAAAGTGAGTGCTGCTTGCCTGCTGCTACAAAAACCAACGGAAGTGTGGCTTATTTTTCAAAGCATTAAAAGCATAAAAATGAATTTCATTTATTTCTTCCACTCTACAGCACTTTGAACAAGCTGTATACATTAAAGCCATTAGATTAGCTCTTCAGCAGTTAAGTGGTTTATTAAGATCAAGCGGAGCAGTTTTATAACAAACCCTGCATTTTACGCTGGAAAAATACGCTGGTGTTTAAAATTACAAACCAGACTGGTTTAGTTCACAGAATGTGAAAGACAAGAAACTGAGCCAATAAAGCTGAGTTTATTCACTTTCAGGCTGCTGTGAAAATATTTTTGGCTACTATTACCACTTGGACAAACTTTATGTTTTTCTTCAAAGGCTCTAACATTAAACAGCCACACTCTGGAACTGCAGTTCCTGTTCTTCCACCCAGCTCACCTCCACAAGAGGCTAAGGGGCATCTGGTTTACAGTTTAGGTTAACAGTGTTTCTGCATTTGAGACACGTTGGCTTTTAAAAAATTTCTTCTCCCCCATGGTTATAGCAAATTAAGGAATAACAAACATTAAACCAGTAATTCTAGGCAGTTTAATACTTAACTATATTCCCAAGGTTCTGCCAACACCACTGATAACAGCTTACTAATACCTAAGGACTTTTTTCTTTTGTTTTTAAAGTCAAAGATATCAGACAGGGGCTCTGTGAGCCACACTGGGAATTACTATTTTCTACCAGATGGACAAGTGCTAAAAGCCTTTCTTTTTGTCAAATTAGGAGATCACAAGCAACGGTTAGTTAATGACTACTTCGATGTCCTTCTAAAGTGGGAAGCATACATATGCACAGGCTTTACAAACATCCATATTCCAGGGCTACTGGTGTCTGAACCGTGAGAAGCCCAATCACTAATTAAAATACTCAGGAAAACTACTGCTGTTCCAAACTAAGGTTAATCCTCTACGACGGCAATAGAAAGGAAGACAGTTAAGCAACAACGACAAGGCATTAAATTGCTACCCAAGTTATCCATTTCAAATACATGCAATATTTAAGTAGGGACAAATATCGAAACCCAAGGAGCCAGGAGTTTCAGCAAACCTACTGCTTGCAGAGCTCCAGCTCTACCCCAGGAGGTACAGTCAGGCTCTGGCACACAGCTACTCGCTCGTCACGACAAACTAGAGTCGGATACCAGCATTTACAACACTGGAGAATCTGTGCAGGACTCTTGCAGCTGTAAATCTAAACAGCTCCACAGACCAAACTGCTGTAACTCTGTGCAAATTAGTTACCAGCGCATTGAGAGTTTAGGGAGAGAGTGGAAACACCCAACTAGAAATTTTTTTGCTCTACTGAAACAGCGTGAACTACTAAGCATCTGTAACGAGAGAGCCTCCAAACCAATGTAACTGTTTAAGCATCTAGACAAAATRACACAGCTCATTACATGTCTAGCTTGATTGTGTGACAAAAACACAAATTGCTTCATCGAGCCATTATTACTTTCAGAAGCAGGAGAGACAGTGCTGACTTTTAAGTTAGTGGCTGATTTCACAAAGCACTTCTAATCAAATGCTGGTAACTAATCTGAACTAGTCTATAATCCAACAGTCAAAAAAAAAGAATAGCCAAACAAAGCTTTATTACCACACAGTCAATACTCACTTCAACAAGAAATATTAGTTAGAAAAGAACACCGACCCTTTTTTGGTTCTAGAACTTTTTTTTTTTTTAATCTTATTCTAATATTAATGATTCAATTACAATGATAAATCAGTAATCGCCGATCAACAATCCTGGGCATTAACTGCTGCCAGTCTCACAGGAGGTGTTTGCTCATGCCCATTTGTATCTCAGGAGGAGTCATTAAATTACTTCATGACCATACCCAAATGCCTTCCCCTCCTCAAAAGCACTTTTAAAAAAATACTTTTTCTTAGGTAAATATGCCACTTGGCTTTGGAATTTGAATTTTCAAAGCATGGAAAGAATTTTAAGCATGCACCCATCCAAAAAGGACAGCTGCCAGAAGGGAAGCGTTAGTCAGTCATGGTAGATTCTTCCAAAGTGCACTCCCTAAATGGAAGCTGCATTAACATAGGACAAATTTATGCATGCAGTCTGAGAAGTTTCAAATTCAAGTTCTCTCAACATTTACAGAGCAGGAAATTTGTTCTGGATGAAGTCAATGTGTCATTGTCCTGCTCTTTTCGACAGTGGAACCTAATGGATAGCACAAAACATACAGAAAACCATTCCTAGGATGCAGGCAACTGGCAGGGAGAAAGGTGACAGGAAGAAAGCAGTGCAACCAAGACTGCTTCACAGGGGAAGTACAATTTCAACCCTTTTTGATTTAATAGYTGGGATTCAGATTCCCCTCACAGTTTTGGGAGTAGGAAGGAAGGTAGTGGGACAAAAAACGTTTGGTTTTTTTTTTTGTTTGTGTTTGTTTTGAACACATTAACAAAACGTGGTCAGTTTGATCTGTTAAACTAAAATGGCAGACCAGTTTAAGTCGACACTGAGCTCTGACAATCAAGCCCAGGGAACCAGTGAAGGAACTTGTATGAACTTACAGCGCAAACCGTCAGCAGACTGGGAAGAGTTTTGAGGGTTACGGTAAATGTTCAAGAGGGCAATGGTCTGAAATACAAAACGCAACAACTTTATATTATGGAAAATAATTTTAACAAGAAACTGGTTTCCTTTAGGGTCGCTTTAGCCGAGTCTGTGCTGAAAGAGAGGTGGTTATTCTCTCCCAAGCAGGAGAACTTTCACTTAATTGGTGACCTTTCTACATCAACCTAACACTGTAAAATAATAGAGATCTCATGATACTCCATTATTGTATTTTTTATTCCATTCATCAATATTACTATAGAGGAGTTTTGCATAATTTCAGACAGCTCTGAAATGGTGGAAAGGTGGAATCCAAGCAGACCGACCATTCACGTTACAAGTGTAATCATTTGAATTTGGTTTTACTGTATCGTTTCTTAGCAGTAAAATTCCAGGAAAGGAAGTAATACAATAATTAGAGCATAACATGAAATCTCCATTTTCCTAAGAAAGTTAAGATGAAAGAAAACCCAGTTTTGGGAAACTTACCGTACATCACATAGATACCTATTTTTTTTTTTTTTTGTTATATCAAGAATTTGAGAAATGTCTGCAGTTTAGCCCTTTAACAAGAATGCAGTGTTACTAAGCAACCAAGTTTCACTTTGCAACACAAAAGGGAATCTGCACCAAGTCCAATTTATGCAGTCACTTGTGCACTCAGAATCGCACACGTTCCACAAATTCTTGATCTGTGCGCAAGAAGAGTTCCGTCACTTGTCCTGTTTGCAACAGCTTTATGTCAGCAGCTCAGAAGCCAACATTATTTTCTCATAATTAGGAGTGGGCTCTTTAACACCATTCTTTAAAAAAATTTCTCCAACTGTGGGACTTACAGTGTGAGCCGTCAGCCGTCTGTGCACTGTTTTGGGGGTTACGATAGATGTTTTGAATCAAGATGGTCTGCGGGGAAAAAAAATAAAAAGGGGAATTCTACTGGCTGCTGTGCATATAATAGACAATTGCAAAGAGACAACTTGTTTGCAAACAGCTAAAAGTCATATTTTATCCTTAAGACTTCCTTTTGTATTTGCAGAGTATCTTCCAAAATTGCATCCAGACCATCATATTATGAAAACAGTTTTAATTAACCACCAAGAAAGAGCTGCGTTTGTCTCAAGAGCTGTCCTCAAAACAGGAGGTGTGAGGCACAGTAACCTAAAATGTCACACGAGGTATTGTGGAGATGCCTAAACTTTCGAGACCAGATTCGCTATTGCAAGTCTAGGGGGGAAAAAAATAGTGTTATGTGCACAGCATGGAATACATAATGCCACAGTGTCCAAAAGGCTACACCAGACAACAAGGCCTTTAGGCAACAGCTACATCTCGCTTTGTGCGTCAGGAATTTCTTGGTGGAATTTCTGTTTAAATAATATAATAGCATCATAGGTTCACATGTTTCCGATCCTTCAAATAAGGACAATATCCTTTTAGCCCTTCTGCTTTTTACTTGAAGAATTAGCCCAGGCAGACTTGAAACCTTACATTTGTACCGTTCTTCTTAAAATCAAGTTGTCTGAAAAAACAAACCATGTTTAAGTTAGTAAACTAATATTACAAAAAAATTCCAAACGTCCATATCACTGTAAGCAGCTCAAAAATTGAAATCTGATTACTTAAAATACAAGCTCAATGTTAGTCAGTATGAACTGCAATCCCCAAGTAACTTTAGCTTAGACATTATTATTATTAGTCACAGTAAGAATTCAGATCTTAAAGAAGTCACAGGACCAGCAACATCACACCTACATATGCTACCCATTTAACATGTAAAAGAAATACATCTGTTACACCACATTTAAAATCACACACTTGCTTTTTTACAGATACAGCCATACCAACCAAAGCTTTGTGCTTCCGTGGCCCAGGTTTAAACTACCACTGTTTTAGCCTACAATTGGAGAGCACCAGAAACATGCATCTCGTTAGGGTGTTTCTGCTGATTGGGGGTAATTTGATCACCCTGGATTGTGTGACCTTTCCTAACACAGCTCTTCTGTAAAGTAGCTGCAGCAGCAAGAGCCACGCAAGGTTAAAATTCTGTGCTGGTAACTTCCCATTAGCCACATCTCTGTTGTTCTATTTCCTATCACAGCTGATTGTCAACCAGCACACAGATAAGGATTTCTGCAGACCCTACACACTGCCAGGTACCTTGGGGATGTCACACCACAGCACAGCTGCCAGGTACGAGGCTGTGCAGTCCCAGACATCCCTGGATGAATGGGATGTGCTCTGCTGACCCACTTCAGCTGGCACTGCTGGCCAGAGCCCAAAGCAAAGCTAGAAGGCTGCACTGACAGAAAGCTGTAGCTGCACACCAAGTTTTATTGTTAAAAAAAAGATGTAAGGGTGGTGGGGTTTTTTTGTTACGTTTTCGGAGTTTTTTTAACTTAAAAGATGACTACTGTGGGAACTGTCTGCTTTAGAAATATTTTTTAGTAGCCAATGACCTAAATTTAGGTCTCTAAATAACCAATTGCAGCTCAGCATGAGCTCCATGTAGGTCAGCAACATGGGATAGTTTTGAAAGTGGACAATACTCTTTTTGAAATAAAATATTTGCATTAAAAGTTGTTAAATTCTCAGAAGCAAAGAGCTGTTTTTGTAGCTGAAGTACCAGCAGAAATCCCTATCCACCAGTAACCTTGACATTGCCCCCTAGAACTCCCCCTGCCCACTCACAGTTTAACTTGATGATCACAGCTCTGAACTTGTCACATGGATAGTACTCACCTCCCTAATTTCTCCCCAAGCCAACATCAGCCCACATTTCTCATCATTTCTGCTCCAAAGCAAATTAAATGAACTTGCAGAAGACTCTGCTGTTATGTGAACTTTATCTCTGTAGTTAAAACTGCAGTAGCTTTTAAAAGCACTATTGCTCATGTACAAAATTCCCAAAGAAATTTATCTGTGTACCTTGACAATCAGCAGYGATAGAAAAAGGGAGAACATACACTTCTCCAGGAATGTAATTTGTGACAACTGTACAGGCTCATAATAATAAAACCTCTGTCACTCACTGCCCCTTTTTAAATTTATTTTTATTTCTGGCTGACATGCGGTCACACATTATGCCTCTAACAATATTCATTTAGCCAAGTATTAAACAATCTGTCATGTCAATTGACAATTCACCCTCAGCAACCAGGCGAGTTGTTTTCAATGAACCATTTCTTCCACATTCAAAGGAAGTATGCAAGTCACTCTTGAAACTTAAGAGCCTGGGTCAGAGAGCAAATGTAATGACAGATGAGTCACATTTATTCATTTTCTTCTATTAGACACGTAGAAGATTAAAGTTCCCACCTTTGGGACAGGTGGAATGCGCTGCCATTGTCTGTGATTTAAAAAATCTGGGATGGTTTAAGTGCCTGAACACCACTGAGAAGGCACACTCACCTGAAAGTTAGCACTGGTTGGTCTCTACTACAGGCAAGCTTACAACAGCATCGCTTCCTGCAGCCATTAAGGGTGACAGGAGATAATTAGAAATGCTGGGAGAAGTAAATTGAATACCCCAAAAAAGCAAAGACCCAGATAAACTGGGGCCAAAACTGAACTAATTAATCTGGAGCTTGGTAATTATTCACTTGTATCTGAGAATCTATGTTTTAAAGAAGCCACAATATACTTCTACAAGAAAGAGAAAAAAGGGAAACAAACCTGGCTAAATGTCGGTTTGTTGTGCAACCGAGAACATCTGTCTCCATGGCGACAAGCTCCAATTTTGAAATAAAATGAGCAGTTGACTCTGCAAGAAAAAAATGAATAAAGTAGTTACACACTGGAATAGAAAACATTCATTTGCAAAAAAGCATATGCCCTAAATGTCTTTATCTTGATGTGGGGAAGTAACATAGAAAAAAAAAACCACACCAAAACTGTATGGGAAAGCATTACTACAAACCTGTCCATATTCATTCCTTTTACCCCTAATTTCCAGCCAGTATCTGACCAATTTCACCCAAAGTGGTTTCATGAYCCACCACATAGAAGTGGTCACTGTTTTACTCTTCCGCTTCTCCATTCTTGCCTTTACCTCAGTTTCAGTGGGTGATGGGATGGAAAATAACGAGAAAAATGGTCTGAAAATTGACACTGCGAGCTCTGTGCCCGAGTTCATGCAGCCCCTGGTCCAGGGAACAAAACCTGCTTTAAACTCACACARTTGCACCTCTCTCATGTTTCACAAACCACCTGTTTTAAAGCTGTACTCTAAGGGTAATTCAGGCTGCTGCCAACACAGTATYGGAAATAATTCAGGGAAGAGAAAAATGTTACAGAGAAAATACACATAAGCAAAATAAATTCATTTAATTAAGCCATTTCCATGAATATAGTTAATGATTTTAAGAGTAAGCTGCAATTTTTTAAACCACAAGCTTTTCTTGAATGATCCATCTCATGACACCTTGAAAACGATGCTGGTTTAGAAATGCTAGTAAAACTCTCACAAAAAAGGTGTAATTCACATGGAATGATGAAAGAAAACCACAAGGAGCTTAGTTACCTTGACAGGGAAATACAAAATTCTGAAGGGCAAGAAAACTATTATGGGCTATATATGGGTAAGTGGAATATTAGAATTCTCCTGGAAGAAAGATTGTTATTCCCATAATTAACACCAATTCTTTCCACAATCCTGTGTAACCAACATCAACTCACAGAGGGGACAATTATTAAAATACTACAGCACATCTGATCTCTAGCAAAGCATTCTAACTGTAAAATTGCAACATGCTCACTCTTCATTATGTTTTTTAAAACAAACACTTAGCATTATAAAATACTTACTGTCTTTTCTGAACTCTAACCTGAAATAAAAAGAAATACCTAACTACGAAATTTCCAACAGTGCCTCCAACTTCAGCACCTTCTGGAAGGTTCCGTTTGCTTTTTAAAAAGAAAATAAGAGCTGCACAGGAATTTCATGCCTGATTAAAACTCTGAAACTGTAATGCATTAAATTCGTATGTATCTCCTTTGTGTGAAAGGATGCTACAGTAACAGAGCTCAAGAGAGAGGCTGCCGACACTGCTTTCCTGGAATGGCAGCACTATAGAGCAGAGCAGAAGCCCCACGGCCAGGGGCTGACAAGAGTAATTTAGTCCAGCAGCACATCGATGCCCCCTTTTCATTTTTACGAGTGGAAAAACACGCCGGTTTGGTCAGGCCGATGGTGACCAAATTTTCGTTAGGAGGGTTTTGTGTGTGTGCTTCCAACAATCAGAGAAACTAGAGGCGTTCCCGGACGCGTGGAAGGCTGCAGGCAGAAGCCTGTAGGATCAGGATGCAGCAGTCGGGGAAATCCTCCGCACCCTGGGGAGGGGGGAGAAATAACCAGTCGCTGTCCTTGCAGCAGAGCGGGAGCTCTCAGGCTGCTGCGAGGCTCAGGGACACGAACAAAAGGGGAACAGGAGGAGGAGGAGGCGCTTTCTGGCAGGAGGCGGCGGGAAGCTCCGGCACCCAGCGGCCCCGACAGGAAGGCGCAGCCGCGGGGGGAAGGAGGGAGGGCGGAGGGAGGACGGGGGAGGGCGGCAGCGCGCCACGAGGCGCGGGCACACCCTCATGGCGGCCGGGGGAGGGGAGGGGTGGGAGAGGAGGAGGAGGAAAGGGGGSTAGGGGGAAGTGCCCGAGAACGGCCCCGGCCCGGGAAGGGAGAGCGGGGGGAGCGGGAAGCGCGTGGGCGGGGCCGCCGGGCGCGCGCGCGGGAACGCGCGGGACCCACGCGCCGCCGGGCGCGCGCGCGCTCCCGGGAGGGGGGGGAGGGGAAGGGCCTGAGGGAGGCGATGGCGGGGAGTGGGGGGGCGGGGAGCGCGGCCGCCTCTCGCTTCCCTCTTCCCGCCGCGTTCCAGCGGGATGGGAAAGGCGGGGGACGCGGCCCTGGCGGCGCCCCCGAGGCGGGAGTGGAAGAAACGGGCGAAGCGGGCCGAGGGTCCCCCCGCAGGGAAGGAGGGGCGGGGGGAAGGGAGGCAGGGCTGACCGCCGCGATCGGAACAGGCCGCGTCCCCGCGCAACCCGCTACGGGCCTCCGGCCTCCCCTCGAGTTCCCCCCCCACCTCCCGGGGGTACCGGAGCCGCGGGAGCGGCGCGGGAAGCGGGGGAATGGGGCCACTCACTTGTCCTTCTCGGTGCCGAAGATGGAGGCCAGGTACTCCGCCATCTCCCACCGCCCGCCCGCCCGCCGGACCGCCCCGGCCCCGGCGCCGCTGCCGCGTCACAGCGACCGCGCCGGAAACGCTGCGCTGAGGGAAGAAGGGGAGGGGGGAAGAGGCGGGGCGCGCGCCCCACGCGGGGTCGCCGCGGCGCGCGCCCAGGGGCGGCGGGGCGGGGCGGGGGGCCCCGCGCTGCGGGACAGGAGCGGAACCGCAAGGCCGGGGTTCGAGTCCCGCCCCCGCCGGGGGCTGAGGGGACGGGGTCGCTCTGAGGGTCGTGACTTCCAAGTGCTGGAATAAAGGGATTTGCYGAAAGGCAAGGGAGGTGCACGTTCCGAAGGGGTTTAAATTAAACAAAAAGAAGTAAAAGAGGCATTTGAATTAAACGAGTTAAAGGTTAAAACCAAATTCTTTCTGATCATTTTTTTGGGGGAAGTTTCACGGAATTATGGGCCAAGAGCTGCAAGTTTAAACCCAGTGAGTTGAAATTTTTGAAATGGAGTAGCAATGCACGGAGAAGATTCTGATACCATGCCTCACTGAAAACCACATCAGGAAATAAACTTACTCTTTTTGCTGATTGAGAAAACAAGACTGAGCACTCAGTGTGTGACAAGTAAAATTCATCTCAGGCGTTTTCCAATTCCATGAAGTAATAACAAATACACTTGATAGAGCTCACAGCCCCGGCTGGAGTCCATAGGACCGTTCATAGAATCATGAAATGGTTTGGGTTGGAAGGGGCCTTAAAGATCATCTCCAACCCCTTGCCATGGGCAGGGACACCTTCCACTAGACCAAGTGCTCCAAACCCCATCCAACCTGATGCCTCCTGCAATTCCTGATTTGGTTTGAGCTGTGACCTGTCTCAGGATAGGGACAATCCTCTTGGCACTGCTCCATGTCCTGCCATGTCCGTTCTGTGCTCTTCAGGGATGTAAAGCTCACCCGCTCCCCAYTGCAAGCAAACTTGCACTGATTTTTGCTTTAGTGTTTTTGTTAAAGCCTTCAGCTGAAATATGTCAAAATACATTTTTCCTGAGGAATTAAACCGCGTTTTTGGTATTTGAAACACGCTAGGTTGTGTGGTGTGTGTCAGGGGAGGAATCTCTGCATGGCATGGTGACAGCAGCCACCCTTTTCCCGTGTTTCTTCCTTCCATAGGTATCTCAAGATCTCAGGTTGGTGACTTACTGCAGGTTATTCCCTGCCCCAGTTTTTACATCTATGGAATTAAATGCTGCCACAACCCCTCCCCTGTTTTGCTCTGCCTTCTCAAGGCCTGGTGTCATCACTGGGTATCAACTGAGGACAAAATGGTGACACTCAGATCTGGTTTGCAGATTAGAGGAGTGAGAGAAGAAATAAGGAGTGGAGCAGCCATTAAGAGAGGCATAGGAAGGAGGAAAGGCGGGGGAAAAATGGTTGTGGAGCAAAAGAAAGCAGTGCTTGGATACAGAAAAAAGATTAGAACAAACACAGAAGCACATCCAGGGGGTCAGTACATGAAGTGCTTAATGCATTCACTGGAAAATAGCACTTTCTTCTTGCCAGTGCCCAGAACACTGTGTTAAAGAAGCACCTGGAGTTCCAGGCCAGTGCACAGGACTTGGTTTCTCAAGTTAAAGGGATTTTGCAAACAGTGCATATGCAGGGATAATTACTGACCCACAGCCAGCAAGCCCTTTGAACAATTTTGCCAGCTCTCTGCTTGACACCTCTTGGAACAAGGCACAACTGTGAGGAAAGAGAACCAATTTAAGATGTAATGTCAAAAAATTAATCCGAGGAGGCAGCCCGTGTACATTAGAACAGGGTAATCTCATCTAATCTACTTGCATGCCTATACTTCACTAATCACCATGGTTATATAAGCAGATCTTTGATAAGATCCTTAATTATAGCAACCCCAGGAGAGGCTGAACGGCACAGCAGAGAGAAGGGTGAGGTGTTTGGAGCCATATTCTCCATATGGATCTGGGGAAGGACCGGCTGTGGCTTTGTTTCATCTCACAGGCATGAAGGACTCTGCCACCAAGCTCATGGGGACAGACCCTCTCTGAGGCCCCCAGGCCACCCACAGCGGAGCCCTGAGCCCTGATGCTGTGGCTGAAGGTAAATTGAACCGGTCTGGTGCGAGGGGCAGTCAGTGGGGTTGGATGAGTGGCAGGGAAGAGGAGAGGAAATGCTGAGTCAGAGCCTTGGAGAAGTAGCAGTGCAGAGACAGCAGAGTGTGGCTGAGGGATTTGTGTGTCTTATGGAAACTTTTCCTTGGAGAGGTTTTGAGATCCAGCCCCTGATTAGGAACGCTGCTGGTTTATTAAGTGTTGCCATTAGAGGGAGCTTTACAATTCTAAACCAGGAAAATTAATAAAGTTGCAGGGCTTTTAAGTTCAACGCAATATTTGACATGATTAGAACTTTTGTCCTGCAAGCTGCTGTGCAGTCTGGGGTCAAGACCATTGTTATGGCAGTTCATTTTTGTGAAAAGCCCTCTCTCCACGTCCAGGGGAGATTACAAGCTAGACAAAAATGCCATCCTCCTCCCTTTACAAATGAGACATAGAGAGCAGGTGATTTTCCTAACATCAAGGGGGGCAGGACATGATCAGAATCAGGATAAGAATTTAGGAATAGCCTCGGTGGTTCAGATGGAGGGKTCACCAGGCTGCACTTGCTCCATCTCCTCGCTCACACACAAGGCAGCAGGACCTCTTAGCTGGCAGTGAGGGTGAAACACCCTGACAGGGGACACAGACCTGGTCCCACGGGCTGGGGGCAGAAACAGGAACATTCTGCACTCAGTGGTGAGCACTGGTGTGTTTGTGGCCTCCCCTCCTTCACGCCYCAGTGCACAAGGAACATCTGGTGCTCACAGCTGCAGCTTCACTTCTGGCTCCTCCAGAGCCACTTTTTGAGGTTCAATTTTTTTTGCACCCCATTGCTTACACTCTCCTCATCTGGGTGCACATCACTTGTTTTCTCCCTCTTCTCCCTCCCCACAGCCCTCCAGCCCCCTTTGCTAGGCAGGAATTCCAGGTTTTGTTCAGGATGTGYGCTCGCCTGGCCCAGAAGAGATGTCAGTAGAGACTGCAGCAATACCAACCTGGCAGGAGAGCCCTGAAACCAGGAAGCTTTGTTCAAGGTGAGCCCCATCCCTTGTGCTCTCTCTGTGCTGATCCCTGTGCTTTCCCCAAATGTGGGCAGCTGGGCAGCATCACTGTGCTGTGGCCATGGGGGGATGGCATCCCTGTTCACCGGAAAAAGAATGGGAAAAACCTTTTTTCTTCTGTTCTCAGCACCTGCCCCTTTGAGTGTAATCCTGGCTCTCCTGTCTCAGACCTCCTCCCAGCTTTCTGAAGTGCTGCCCCAGGGCTGTCCCTGATCCACCTCCACACTCCAAGGGCCAAAAGGATTTACTGGAAAGTAACCAAAGTCCATCTGATACGCAAATCCAGCCGCTCCTTTGAGGGGAATTCTTCTCTGCACTGTCCTGGTCAGTTTGGAGGGAGCATTTTGTGGGAGAAGCTAACCTCTTTTGACCTTTCTGATTACTCTTGGAAAARTTCTTCAGGTATTGCTTGCTTGCTGTCCCCAGGTGCTTTGTGGCAGACAGAAGATCAAGAAGACACCAAGGCAGTGAGAGTTTGGTGGAAATCTCTCCTCTCTCTTATTACATCTCTCCTCTGATGACTTCCTAGTGCCCCTTGAGCCCATGCAAGCTCTTTGCGTAGGAAAGCAGCTTGCAGATCTGCTATCCACACCCAAAATTTTTGTTTGTTTTCAGCCTGTCTTCATTTGATTGTGGTTTCCTGGTACAGCAGAACCTTGGCTCACATGAGCTCAGCCTGAGTGCAAGGGGCAGGTTTCTCTCCACCCCTCCCAGTGCTCATTTTGTTCCATCTCTCACACTTGCCTGGCTGCATTGTGAGCTCCTTAGACTGGCTCAAATGGCCAAGTTAATAAACTGAATCATTTTATCCTGCGATCAGAACAGGGAAATGAAGCCTCACTGCACAGATGGGAGCACAAGGCAGGAGGAGGGAGGGAAATCAGGAGAGATGGGGTAGAAGGAGAAAGACAGAAGGCTTCTCTCTTTCTGTAGCAGCAAAGTTGTTCAGCTTAAGCCCATCATGAGACTGTACCCTCACAGTGGAGCTTTTTTATCAGCAAATATTAGGTCTAAAAATAGCAGGTGTTTCTGCTGGAAGAGCAGACCAGGAATATCAGAGAAAGTTGTTGTAGGAAGGGGGAAATCTCCTGCACATTCCCTTTGCTGTCTGCAGTTGAACTCTGCTCATAGCTCCACATGCACAAAAAGGGATCGTGCCAGATTTATCCTGAAATATGTTTACAAAAGACGTTTTATTTAGGAAAAGAGTCCAGTCACAACAGCCTGCAGAAGGTCAAGGCACAACAATACACCTCCAACAGGCTTCTTGCTGCTCCCCCGGGTCGGACAAGCCTCCCCCAAGGCAATCGGGGGTTGTCCTGGGCCAGGCGTGGGTGAGAAGTGCAGGTGAACAGGCTGTGGCTCGGGTACCCAAGTGCTCCACGGGGACTCTAAAGATCTTTTGCATCGCTCTGCCCGTGGTTTAGTAAAGCAGCAGCCTGAGGTGTGTGATGGACCCCTCCTGACAGCAGAAGTGCTGCTCTCGGTTTGCTTGCCGTGACCCCCACACGAACAATCCCCGGACTGCGGAGGCTGCGGGGATGCCCGGGTGAAAGCTCKCCTGTTTCGGATGGATGCAGGAGCTCCCGTGAGCTTCCATTTGCGTTGCTGGGGCTCCCTCCGGTGGCATTCGCTGAGAAGGGCTCTCACCCGCCTGCAGCGCTGCAAATCYTCGGCAGGAATTGAGCTGGACATTGTCCAGGGCAGCGCTTCCCACCAGGACCCTGCTGACGGCGCTCGGCGCTCGGGATGGGCGTGGAGGGGACCGCAGAGCCCAGTGCAGGGYGATGAGTGACCCCTGCACTCCAGAAGCAGGAGAGTTGCTTCAACRGGATGGTTTCCGCAGCGTGGTCTCTCCCCAAGGCAGCTGCTGCTGCCCTGTCCCCACCAGGAGCCCTCTGAGCAGCAGGGACCCCCGGAATGTACATCCCACGGGGAATTTTATGCCTGCATCTCTCTTGCTGACATGTGAAACGAGGCGCCAAGGGTTGTGCTGCCTGTGTTCAGCTCAGTGCAGAGGTGCTGGGTGATGCCAGGGGTGCCTGCTGGGTCATCTTGGAGATGTGGAGATCCTGGAGGAACAGAAGATGCTTGTGAGGGGAGCCAGATGTGGGATCCACTTTGTGGGAGGAGGGAGGGATAACTTGGGAAAAGCTACTGGCATGGCAGCTCTTAGGAAAGCATTACCAGACCAGCCCGAGTTGTGAGGTGACATCTCTGGGGAAACTCCTGGTGCAGAGAAAGAAGCAGGAGGTTACAGAGAGGCCCTGAAAGGGATGGAAATGTGACACCTCAGGAGCTCACGGGATGAAAAGAGGAGCCCCTTGCTTTGAGTCGAGTGCCTGGTTAAAGTGGCTGTGTTGTGTGAACTCCACTTTCCTGGCTCCCAGCAGCATCCTGGGACAGCCAGCAGCCTCTCTGGAGGCCAGTGGGCTGCCATGGAGACTGCCTGGAACCCCTCTCTCTTCCCCAGGGAGCCAGAGCTGGCCAAGGAGGCTGCAGTTTTGCCATGGGGTTTTGTTTCGCTCCCAGGGCTTCCCTCTGCCCTGCACAGCTGCACTGTCCAGGAATCCTTGCTGTGGTGTGCTCATCCTGCCTTCACACAAATCATTCCAAGGCCAAGAAGTGGGGGGTCAGTCCTGGTCAGCCTGTCCCTGTCTGTTGTGAACACACAGATGCAGAACGTGTGYGGCAGACAAACCTGCACGCTGGGCTGTGTTTGTGGCCTTTGTCAGGGAGCTTTAGTTACCACAGGTACAGAGGCAGAGTTACACCTGCAAAAGCAATGGCAGTGGAAACCTGCCAGCAAACAGGTTCAGAGGGGCAGCCTGAGGTGAAGCCTGAGCCCAAGCTCTCATTTCTCCACTGCCAGCATCACCCTTCAGAGCCAGGTAAGCTGCTGCTGGCCTGTGCGGAAAGCAGGCTCTGCTCCCTGCATCACATAGGTGCCTTGGAAAATTTTACCCGGAGTCAAGCTGCTTATTTTCAAAGCAAGAAGCTCTAATCCTGTGAAAATATTATTTTCCAGTTATGACTTGCAKGATGGCTGATGCAGATCTAATCGATCTGTTTAGTCAGCCCTGTGAAAGCACAGGCATCAAAGCTGCTGGCTCTGACGCAGCTCCAGAGCTGTGGTGCCTCGTGTGAATTCTTCCCATTGCTGTTTTAGCTCTTAATTTCAGGGCAATCGCTGCAACAACAGACTCTGCTGCCACCTGACTAAGGAAGCAATGAGGCTTAGGGAAAAAAGGTCAGTGTTGTTGCCAAGCTATATGCTCTTAAAGCATCTCCTTGGAGCTTAGCGAGAAGTAAATGTTCACAACACCCAACAGAAGTGTGTTTTTTCAGAGCAGGGGCCAAGATCGATCGTATTTACAGCGCTGSTTTTAGCTCTAGCTGAAATAACACCAACCCAGGAAGTAACACTTGGGGTGTAAATCTGTTACAGGAAACCCACACAACACTGTATGGCTGTTGAGATGCCCTTAGGGTGTAGCACACCCAGGGTCCTGCGAAGGATTTACTGTACCCCTCTGGGTTAGCAAAAAGACAAAGGGAGTTTCCCAGGAGCCCCGTTGTGGAGTTAGATTTCAGAGCTGGGCAATACTGAATGCTGGAGCAATGCTACACAGTTTTCCCACAAGATGAAAATCTGTTTGAAACAACCACGGAAAGAGCACTAGTTCCTGTTAGCACAGTCCCTGTTAGCTTTTTTGGTGCGAGGTGGTACTGAGAGAGCTGCAGGGTGACAGTGTCATGAGGAGGGACCCTGAACTGTGCTGGGACAAGGCAGCTGAAGCCGCAGCTGGCATGAGGCTGCTCAGCCGTTTAGCCCAAATTAAACARTCTCCCTGTGCATTCACTGATGCTGCTGGAAGGTTTTCTACCACTGCACCTGGCACAGCTTTCCTGCAGCCCCTGGCACTCGTCAGGCTCAGATGGGCACTGCTGATTTCAGTTCTCTGGCCTGTTTTGCCTCTTGTTGTACTGAGTGGCCAAAAGCCTCCCCGAGGACCCTGCGGAGGAGCTGAGGCAGCTGCTGGCTCTGGGCTGGCAGCTGGAAAGGGACCTGGGGATCCCTCATCTCAGCCCCCTCCCCAGCTCCCAGACTGCAGACACCCTCTGGCTGATCCCGGAGAGGTTCCAAAGGGAGGCCAGGAGCATGCAGCACAGGTCAGGAGACTTTAGAACCGTGGTGCTGAGCTGGTCTCACAGCTTCCAGGGATTTTCCAGGTCTTATCTACCATGAAAAAGGGCCTGAATTTTATTTCTTTACTCTCCTTAACAAAACAAGAGATAGAAGTGCTGCTAGTGCTTGAAGGTGCACTTAGACTGAAGGGAGCCTGCAGCAAGCGGCTCCCAGGCTCCACCTGAATCCTTGGCTGTGCTTGGGATCCCTCCATGAGGCTGACACACCCCTAGGGAAGAGGGTTATTATCCAGAGGTTGAAAGTGGCTGGCTGCACCCGCACCTGATGTGAAACATTTGAAATTATTAAAAAATGGGTCAATTGTTGGCCCAGGAAGTGCGTGCATTTGCTACAGTTTTTGAAAGCATAGTATGAAAGAAGTTCTTTTGAAGGAAGTGGCATCTTAAAGTAGATCTTGACTGGACACAGCCAGAGTTGTGGGCAGTGGCTCTGTGTCCAGCTGCAGGCTGGGGCTGAGGGGTGTCCCTCAGGGCTCTGCCTTGGCCCCGGGGCTCTTGAATGGCTTCCCCACTGACACAGAGAGCGGGCCGAGCTCACCCCCAGCGCGTTTGCAGGGGACGGGAAGCTGAGCGGGGCAGGGGCACCACGGGAGGAGGGGGCCGTGCACAGGGACCTGGACAAGCTTGACAGGTGGGACCACGAGAACCTCCCAAGTTCCAACAAGGCCAAGGGCCAGGTGCTGCACCTGGGTCGGGGCAATCCCCGAGTCCCGCATTCACCAAGCTCGGGAGAGACCTTCAAATGCCTCCGTTTGGCGCTGCCTCCCCGGCCGCTCCCACCGCCTCCMGAAGCAGCGCTTGGTTGGGCCTTGCGGCTTTGCCGTGCCCTTCCCCACCTGCAGCGGGGCTGGCCAGAGGGGAGCACCCGC
>JACAXG010000138.1:467232-546057 GCA_018881555.1 Amblyornis subalaris
CTGCAGAGCCCTGGCTTTGGAGGCTGGGCTATTCGGGCCACGAGCAATTGGCCAGATGGACACAGCCAGAGGGTTGTGGTCAGTGGTTCTGTTGGAAATGACACAATTTTTACATTTTTTAAGTAACTTTTGTCATGGGTTTGTTCGCCTTTGCTAAGGTGGGGGGGGGGAATTGAAAGTTTTCTTCAAACGACTCTTTTCACCAAGGGTTGGCATTTCACTGGGTGAGGCCTGATGGGCTTCAATCAAMAAAAAGAAGATTCCTAGACTCTGAAAGTTTAACATCTACAGCTTGGCAACAGCCAGAAGATACAGAGGACATAAACGGCCAGTAACAAACATCACCTGCTGGTGCGGTCACAGACATCTGGTCTGGGAAAAGATTGATAAGAGAACCAAAGAGTGAGGACCAAATTGGCATCGAAGGCAAAGGATCAATAACCAATAGGAGATCGAATACTAAGAACTGTGTAATTTAGAAACAGCGAACAAGAATTTCTTTGGGATTTTTGTATATAAATATGTGAAAAGTCTGGTAAAGAACCATGTGGGACAGAACAATTTCCACTGCACAACCTGGGCATGTATGAACGAAATTATCCCATTGCACATCCTGGCCAGAATAACATCCTGGCCRGAATAAAGTCATGCCTGATCTGTATCACTTCAAAGATGTTGTTGGAGAGTTTCTTTTACTCCCCCAGTTTCAGTGACAGCTCCGTGTCCAGCTGCAGGCTGGGGCTGAGGGGTGTCCCTCAGGGCTCTGCCTTGGCCCCGGGGCTCTTGAATGGCTTCCCCACTGACACAGAGAGCGGGCCGAGCTCACCCCYAGCGCGTTTGCAGGGGAYGGGAAGCTGAGCGGGGCAGGGGCACCACGGGAGGAGGGGGCCGTGCACAGGGACCTGGACAAGCTTGACAGGTGGGACCAYGAGAACCTCCCAAGTTCCAGCAAGGCCAAGGGCCAGGTGCTGYACCTGGGTCGGGGCAATCCCAGGCATGAGCACAGAGTGGGAGAAGAACTTACTGAGAGTAGCCCTGCAGAGAAGGGCTTGGGGGTGCTGGCAGATGAGAGGCTGGATATGAGCTGGCCATGTGTGCTGGCACCCGGAAACCAACTCTGTCCGGGGCTGCAAAAAAAGAAGGGTGTTCAGCAGGTCAARGGAGGTGATTCTCACACTCTACTCTGCCCTCATGAGACCCCCCCCTGCAGTGCTGGTTCCAGTTTTGGGATCCTCGGCACAGGAAAGATGTGGACTTGTTGGAGCAGATCCARAGGAGGCCATGAAGATGATCCARGGGCTGGAGCACCTTTGCTATGYAGACAKGCTGGGAGAGCTGGGGTTCARCCTGGAGAAGGGTCTCGGGAGACCTCATTTTGGCTTTTCAGTCCTTAAAGTGAGTTCATTAAAAAGAGGGAGAGCAACTTCGTATATGAGCAGGTAGTGATAGGACAAGGGGGATTTTTTTTAAACTAAAAGAGGAGAGATTTAGATTAGATATCAAGAAGAAATTCTTTATGTGAGGGTGGTGAGGCACTGGAACACTTTGCCCAGAGAAGCTGTGGATGCCGCATGCCTGGAAGTGTTCAAGGCCAGGCTGGATGAGGCTTTGAGCAACCTGGTCTAGTGGAAGGTGTCCCTGCCCATGGCAGGGGGTGGAACTGGATGATCTTTAAGGTCTCTTCCAACCCAAACCAATCTGTGACTCTGTGAATGAGGGAGTCATCTCCACAAGATGAAGAGGGATTGCTGGTCTATCTCTGTAACAGACATCAAACCCAACCATTTCCATCTCTGCAGCAGCAGAAAGCAGCACGTGCCCATCCCAGCCCTTTCTGTGCACTTTTCCACACAGGCTCTGCCTTTTGTCTCTCCCAACAAATGGGCAGCTACAGTGAGCACCCTAAGGCAAGATCCATGGCACTTTAATCAGTATGCCAATGCCTACAAAAGAGCTTGCTTGTTTTTTTCCTCCCATATAAACTGCTTTCCTAAGCAGTTGTCTTCGCTGGAATGTCATGGGAATTTTGCTGTGTTTCTAGACCAGAAGTGGTCCTAAAATCACAGCTGCAAAAAATGTCCTGGTAGCAGTGCTTGGGTGTTGAGCAGGTATATCGATGCAGGCTCACCTACTGCTGCTGTTTAATTACACTTTCTACTGAATAGCTGGATTAAAGAGGTCAGATCGTACAGCTGTCATTCCTCACTCTGTTTTGATGTGGTAAATAGTGTGTGTCTGGTCCTGAGCACTTCTACAATCCAGCTAAAGTCTGGGAAAGAAAAATTTGCTGCTCAGTTCATTTTTCCTGGTGATTCCCCATCCTTAGTCTATCCCTGCCTGTGGAGCACTGAGTGCCATCTCCAGCACAGATCCAGCCTGGGGGGTGTGTGCCACTTTTGGGCTAGCAGAGTACTTGGTGCAGAGGTCAGAACRTGCCACATGTGAGAACAGGAGCCTCCCTGGCCGTGGATGCAGCAGGATGAGGAGGGCTCAGGCCACACGTTTCAGCGCTGGATTCTGTACGATGTAGAGCGTTTATGCTGAGGGTCACACAACACGGCTTTGCTCTGGAGCTGAACTTCCCTTTGCAGTTGGAAGAGTTTATCTTTGGGACAGGGAATGTCCTCTGATAAATCAGCCTGCAGGGGCAAGTTAAAACCAATGCTTACCTCCAAAGGGCGCTGTTGGCTGAAAGATAAGCTGAAGAGGTGTGAAACTAGGCAGCAGCACCTGTGAAACCTCAGCTCTTTCCTTTCCACCTCTCTTGTTTGGCTGACAACACCATTTCCCACCCCTTGCCTGTTTGTGCCAGGTATTAGAAGAATATGGCCCATTGCCTGCGGGCTGCTTGGGAAAATCTAATTGTCTATGGCCCAAAATGAGCTGGGAGATGAACACTTTGAAAATCCGGTTTAAGGGTGAAAATGAGGCACTTCTGTTTGTCCTTTAGGTAGGGAATAACAGGTAATAGAGCAAGTTGATGGGATGGATGAGATTCCTGACGAATTCAGGTCATCTTGTCAATTTGGGTGTTGGTGCCTTTCAGAAGTTTGGAACAGTCTTTTACATGTGCCTGGGAGTCGTAACAACGCTCCTGCTGAACCCCTTCCAGAGCCGTGCAGATTTTCAGACCCTGGAGCTTGTTTTGCCTGAGTGGTTTGTAAAGGAAAAGCCAACTCTGCAGTGTGGCAACCTCTGGGAATAGATGTTAAATGGATGTAGAGCATATTGTGATCTCAACTGAAGGCTGCACATCGCTTCTGATACGCTGTGAACACACTGGAAAAATTGCCTGCGCTACAGTTTATGGGGATAAAAAGCCCTTGCCAAGTGCGGTAAGCCATGGAGCAGCCGTGTCCAAACCCCTGGAATAACATTCACTGGAGAAGGGCGACGTCTCTTCTGCTTTGTGTGAAGACATTTATCACTTGTTACGAGGGCTGCACATCTACTCACATGGCCTGAAATTCTCAGGCTCTGGGAATCCCAAAGGGAGGGATGCCGTTTTCGGGAAGGCTGTCCTCATTTTCTTAAAGATACATGTCAGTCTTTTTTTGGTGTTTTATTGATCACAGCAGGTATTCGCTTGGCTGATTGTTTATTTCTTCAACCAAACTGAATTCTGTGAAGGTCAAGATAACCCATCCCCCTGGATGAGGGCAAATTAAATGTCACAGCTGCAGCAGTGCACAATGGCTGGAGGACTGACTTGTTCACAGCTGCAGCCTCTTGAAACTCTTGTTTCCAGAAAAAAAGAAACCCCCAAATTCCAGAAGAATGTGTTGCAAGAGAGGAGGGACAGAGTGCACAGGGTTCAGTGGTATGGGCTGGAAGAGCAGGAGGAAGGATGCTGTGTGCCAGAGTGAGTTGTGAGACTCTCAGGAGTACTTTTCCTGTAGGGAAACATCCCTTTGCCCTCTGTGGATGCTTTTTTTACATGCCTTTTGAGTAGGCCCAGTGCTACAGCAAATGTGGTCATGCCTCGTTCCCCTTTTTCACTTTCCAGGGCAATCAGCACCAACGTGGGAATGTCTCCYTGCAGGTAAGACTTTCCCAGCTGGGAAGTACTGTCCACCCTAGAGAGGAACAGAGCTGATGGAGCCCCCAAGGACCACATTTTCTTACCACAAGGAAGATTTAGTGGCTGCCCCCATTCTCTTATCCCTCTTACACTCGGGTCATCCCTGGGACAGGAGCCAGCTTCCAATGCAGGCTGGGACACTGAAAGAGGATGGCCACGACAGGGACATAAAAGCAGTCAAATCTTCATGCCTCCAGAGGATGGTGGCCTGCTTTTTATTGGGGTGTTGGGAAGAGCAAGCAGCTCTTTGGAAGCACCAACTCTTTCGGGTACCCTGGATTGTAAAGCAACACAAGCCCAGAGGAAGACTGAACAGCACTGGCAGGTTTTAATCACACCAGAGCACAGAAATACACAGATATCCCGGTGAATAAAACTGGGGAGTCAGAGGGGAGAGCAGGACAAGACTTTGGAGTGAGAAAGGAAGGCTGGACACACTCAATCGGTGGCAAAACAGTGGATATCACTGAAGGACAGTCACCCCTCACGTCGCTCAGTGCAGCTGCAGAACATTSCTCCTGTCATGCTCTAGGTGGAGAAAGAACACCAAACCTTGGGCAACACACTGCATTTTTATTTGCTCATCTGCCTGAAAGCCATCAGAAGACTTCAGAACCATTCTCCTACATCCACATAAAGTGCATTACTTAAACCTTTATAACTGAGCACCCTCTTTGGGTCACTGAAAAGCTCCTCTGTGATCTACAGGTCACTGTATCAGCCTTGGAAGTGAGAAATGTTGTTCAAGGACTTTTGTGTTTGCACGCTGTGAGTTTAGATTTGGAATCTTGCATTTAAAAATGATGGTTCTAAATTTCCCTCCTGTTATTGCACCCGCAGCTGCAACTCCCCTCCGCTGCACCGCTCCTCCCAGCACTAACATACAAAATTCCTTTATTTCCTTTACTCAGCAGCTGCAGTGGGGAYTTTTCTGTTTGCTTGTTTTCCCTCACTGTATTTGGTCCCACGGCTATGACCTTTTGACAAAATGCATAAAACATCTGGGGAGGGAAAAAAAAAAAAAAAGAAAAGTGAAAAGAGGGGTTGTTTCACACTGCAGATGCTGTGACAATCTTTATCGTTTAACCTTAATTGTACACAGCAGAGCCACGGCCATTGGTGTTGCATCAGCAATCTGAAGTCTGATCCCATCTGCTGTGCCTGAGCGTAGCACTTTCCTGTGGGTTGGAGTCTGGGAAACGTGATGCTCTCCAGTTTGATTATCCCTTAGCTTGCGTCTTCTCCCCCGGAGCGCGCTCCAGTCGGGCCCGCGTGCTCTGTTTACCTCGCAAGCTCGTGAGAGACATCAGGGGGATTTTGGGGTAGTTCTGACCCTTTCCCGTGCTCTGGGGATGCAAAGCAGCCACGAACCTGTGGCGTGCAGCAGCTGGGGAGCCCTGCTGGGGCCAGGCCCGGGCGCTGCCCGGCGCGGTGACGCACGAGCGCCGCGCTCGGCGCTTTGCTCGCCGCTCTACCGCGCTAATCTTTCCTCCGCCACCCTCCTCCTAATGCTCATCCTCACATGAGTGCACATAAACCCAGCAAGAGGATTTGGGAGCAGCTTAGACTAATGGTTCATTAGGGTCTTTTTTCTGCCAAGCGATGTTTTTTTTCCTGAGGTTCCCATCACCGAGCTACTGTAAAAATAAATTCTCCGAGTCACCAGACAGCTGCCACCGTAACAGACTCGTCTGGCATCCAGGCGTGAGGGACAGGGATCTCTATCCCATCAAGGGATGGCTTTTTCTTGCTGTTAGGCTGCTGGATGAACACAGTGGGACCCTGTGAGCCAGATGAAAGCTGTGATTATTTTGTGTTTCTCCTCAGCACGAGGAGATCCGCAGATCCTATGGTGCTGCACGGGTATTTCTGAACCTGGTGGAGGTTCAGAGAGATTCTCTTCTGTTAAAGGACATACTCCCTGCAGCAGTCTCTGGATGTGTATTGTGCAATCACTGTAGGTTATCTGGTTTAACTTTAAAGAACCTAATTACACAGGTACACTGTGTACCTGTGTACACACAGAAGCTGGTGGAGAATCGAGTTGGTTTCGGTGTCTGTAGCACCAGCAGGTCTCTCAATACCCTCAATACCTCTCACTCTCTAACGTGAATCAATAACCTGACTTGCCTGTCCAAACTCCCCTTCATCAGCGTCCCTTTTAGATCTGATACTGCCTTCTTGCCCTGTCCACCACCTCTGTGAGCCAATCTCCACCAACAAAGCTCAATTCCCRGTGCCACTTTGCACCTGAGCACTGAACAACTACTGCAGCATCACCTGCAATTTTTGGAGCTTTCCTGGGTGGCTGAGTGATTCGTGAAATGACATCTGCCTTCAGTGTCTAGTGCTTCCCCTCCAAGCCCTGATCCGACAGTGAGAGGCAGACTCAAACCAGGACTGGGTTGTTCACTGCACGATTACCAAGTGGCTACAGGGTTTGCAGAACGCCTTTTACTGTGCTGCTTGTCCTGATCAAACCACTCTTCTTCCATGATCTCTTCTCTTCCAGTCTACTTTCCTACAGACCTCCTCCTGCCTCTCCTTCCCCATTACATCAGCATCTCTTTCCCTGGGCCAGCAGACAAAGCCATTTTTCTTCCTGGCTACCCACCCCTCCCTGTATTCCATACCTCCCCAGTGCAAAGGCTGTGTGTCAGTCTTTTGGAGAGGAAAATTCTATGTGATCACCCTGCTGTAGGCTCTGTAGGATGATCTGCTCAGTGCAGGAACGCTCGTGGGGACCACGAAGAAATAACCCACAGCTAAACTGTCAAGAACACTGAAAAAAAAAAARAGAAAATTATTCTATAAATTCAAAGTTACAGCAAGTTGTGATTTATTTTTGAAGAGGTCTCAATCTGAAGATATATCTTTCTTATTTATTTATTTATTAGAGGTTCGCACCAAACCAAGACTGGACATAGTTTCTCCTTTCCTCTGAAAAATAGCTAAGATTTTAATTCCTCAAGCTGTTTTATCACTTGCCATAATTATTTGTTTAGGTGAATAAACATCACGTCACGAAACAACCCTACACTCTCAAATTCTCTGGTCTGAAAACCAAAAATGGGTGCAATTTCCAGAGCCAAGGGCAGGACTAGGGGCCGTGGAAAACTCAGGGAAATGAGATCTGGTTGCAAGGCAGGGAGACTCTCAGCAGCAAGCTCTGTGGAGCTGCAAGTGAGATGATTTTACTCAAAGAAAAGACCAGGGGAGTGAAAAGGCCTGAAATTGTACCTCTGCCAAGTCATTTTACTTGTTGTTCCCAGTCACCAGCATGATACTTACCTGAGATCTACAGATGGGGAGAAGCATCACTGCTTAGCAGCTGTAAACTTCCAAACCTGCTCCTGTCCCCGTTCTCCTGCTCTCTGGGTGTGTGTGAGATGCTCTCTCCACATCTCCCACTCTCTGGGGAGCCGCTGCACGCTGGGAAGCAAAGAGCATCCCTCATTCCCTATGCAAATCCATTGATGAAAACATAAAATGCATTGTGCTGCTAAAACTTGCTGAGCTTGTTTGACCGAGTGCCAGGGATTAACAGCACGTAAATTCACCATTGATTTGACAACAATGATATTATGTGCCCTAAACACTGATGGGATTTGTCCAGTGTTTAGGACGTGGGCTCTGAGGTGGAAAAAAGGGATTGCTAGTAATTTTTTAAGCCTCTTTGGCTGCACCAAGGCAGACTGTTGATATTATATAAATTCTTTAGATAAAATAAATATCACTCTTTGGATAAGTAGAGTGGATGTTTAACTTTTCCAGTGTACAGCTGAATTGTAAATCTGACTGCGGAGATTGCTGTAAACTGTAAAATAAAAATTGCCCCATCCCTCTAAAATAGGCAAAAAGGAGATGTTGGAGTAGAAAAAGAATCACAAAGGGCAGCGATAAAACAGAGGATTGTGCCTTAAAAATGGTGAGGCGAAGATTTCTTTTTCAGTAGAAAACTAAACCTGTCCCTCCACCCCTTGTCCCCACTGGGATTGTTCCCTCCCTGGCTTTGGTGTTCAGCAACTTTGCAGCCACAATCCTTGTGAGACAAAAGCATTGTCAGCATGAGTGGGGACCACCTGGGACAAAATTTGGAGTGCAGGGGTTGACCATTCATTAGGCAGGAGTTGCAGAGGTGAGGGAGGGGAGAGTTGTGATTTACACCAGGACAAGCTTAGCCAAGAGTCTGGAGGGCAGAGATATGGGAATTTGTAGGGTTCTCTATGGACATGCTTATCTCTCTTTAAAAGGAAAGCAAGCCAAGTTTGGTGGGGGTTTTTTGTCTGTTTGTTTGTCTGTTTTTTAAATACACTTGCAGAAAGTTAGGCTTCTAGATCTATCTTTAAACTTCGTAACACATGGTCTGATTTTCAAAGGTGCTCAGAGACCACCCCACCAATTGGCTCCTTTCTTGCTGTGAACCATCCTCAAAGAGGGGTTCTCAAGTGTTCTTTCTTTTTAACAGTAATCACTAATTCATCTAATGAAAAAAGAATATAGCACCTGCCATTTCTCCTGCCAGTCCTCCATTGCTTTGCCCTGCAGCCCCAACSCCGGATAAACACCCTGCAAATTGCACTGATAACATGGCCTCACCTCCTCCCACCCATTATAAACTTTAGCAAGATATCGACAGCATTCAAAACTTGTCAGAATCACTGTTTTAGTGCTTTCCATGGTATCTGGTGGGGTCTCACTGTTGTTATAATCAGCTGCTCCTTCCTCCATCAGCATCCCAGGTGGGACGTGGTGGAAAGGTTTTGGAGCTCCTGGCCATGAGGRACAGGAAATGAGTATTATAAAGAAAGGGCTCTTCCCTTAAAAAGCAAAAAAGAAATGCTCCCTGTTCGTTTCTAGGGAAAGCTTTTAGTAAGTGCTTGGCAGCCAAAACTGATAACCATGAGGGAGCCTTTCCTTTCAGCTTGACTGCTTGCATTCTGACTTCTATGACTTCATGCTGACTTCTTGCATCTTTTCCAAAGCTAGGTCTATGCAAGATTAAGAAAATAATGGTYTTTTTTTTTTTTYCCCCCCTCACCAGCTCTTTCACACATATTATGTAGCATTTACCACCGCAGCAAGAGTGCTAGGAAGAAAATCTGCAAATAAAAAATCACATTATTACTTGTCCTAGCTCTGTGTCCCTGTCACGAACTCATTTTTGTACCTGGTAGATTTCTATGAYGGGGAAACTTAGTCTGTTTAGCATGCTGCAATAATTTTATCATTAAATATTGCCAGGGATTGCTCAATCCCTTAG
Source organism: Amblyornis subalaris (assembly GCA_018881555.1). Taxonomy (NCBI): domain Eukaryota; kingdom Metazoa; phylum Chordata; class Aves; order Passeriformes; family Ptilonorhynchidae; genus Amblyornis; species Amblyornis subalaris. The sequence goes on from JACAXG010000138.1 coordinate 476,577, forward strand.
ATCATCACTAAACATGGAACCTTCTAAATGAGTATAGGTGTACTTTTTTGGGTTGATATGTCTATTTAAAAGAAAAAGCACGGGGATGCATTCATGTGAAACCTATCTGAAGAGTTGCATGCTCTGCAGGGTGACAGGGCACATTTGACTTGAGAGGATTTGAGAGGACACAGCAGAGTTTGCCTTTCTTGGCTCTCCTGGGGCTGCAAGGAATCAGTTGGAAAGAGGAATCCCAGTTCTATCAGCACTTCAGAATCTCCASAGTTACACCAGACCAGTCACTGCTCCACTTCAATGCTTGCTTTTCTCTTCAGACTGGTCTTGTACAGAGCTTGGCATGGGGGTTGGAAACAGCACTGGACTCGCCTGGAAATCGGGAGGTGGGAGTCAGTTGTGAGGACAAACAAAGAGCAGCTAAATGTAAGCAAGGGCTGTGCTTGATTGCTGATGCCAGCTTTACTCAGGAATGTGGTCTGGGATTTCTGCGGTTTGTCCTGGGCAGCGTCCTTTACTAAATGTCTCACGTGCTGGCAATCATACACCAKGTTTTAGGAAAGGATTATTTCAAAGGTAAGCTGGACAGCAGAACGTTCTGGAGGAGTTTCTCATTTGGACTCATGTTCTAAATTTGCAATGCAGCTTTGGAAAAAAGTGCCTTTGATGCATTGTTTTTGGCTATGCTCATGACCATATGCATTACTTTTCCTCCATTTGTAGGAAAACCAGCAGATCTCACCGGGAGGATGAACATCCTTTTGCCCAGCAGGTGATAATGATGCTCAAATGTTGCGTGTCTTGTGAGGTCTGGTCTGCTGAACTGGTGCAAAATGATCGTTTTCTCTTCTCATCCTGAATTCCCACTGGATGGGATTCATTTCACCAGCTTTGCTTGTCCAGGAGATTAGAATTAGAATTGCCTCTCTCAGGCAGCTCTCCAGGCTCCCTCCTGAGATGGACACTGCAGAAAGGGGGCTCATTTCACCTTTCCTACCCACCCACACGGTGACAGGAGTCGTCTGGAAGCATCTGTGTCTCTACTGACTGGACAGGGAGCATGGACAACTCATTTGAACCGGACACAGAAGTTTTAAACCATTGGAAGTCACATGTGATGCATCTCTGGAAACTGTTTCATGCCCAGAGGAATGCAGGCAGTGTGAAGTCTGCATCAGAAAAAAAAGAACTATAAATGAAATTTACATTTCAGTGAAATATTTTTGCCCATAAAAGACAGAAAATGTCCATCCAGGACATATGGATATGATTAATTCTAGGGAAAGCCATGAAAATGTGGGTCCAGAAGAAACTAAAGATATAAAACCATAAAGTTGGCAGCCACTTTTCAAGTATTTGAATGTGTGGTAATACACATAACTTCRGATAAAATTTAGTTGAAGACGTATTTCTCATTTACCTCTAAAGAGCCAATTCCTTTCATCCCACTGAACACGGAGAGTGCTCTGCTCACACCCTGTGTGTTCCATCCCACTGGCACAGGTTGCCCAGAGAAGCTGTGGATGCTCCATCCCTGGAAGTGTTCAAGGCCTGGTTGGATTGGGCTTGGAGCAACCTGGGCTCCCTCCTTCCTCCCTGCCTCAATAATCCAAGGAATAATGTGGGGAACACACTGGAGGCCAGAGCTCAAGGGTTTGGTAGTTTTGGAAGGAGTGAAGGATGCCCAGAGAGGATCCTGCCATTCTGTGCATTGCTCCCTGTGCTTCTGGTATAACCCCTGGGAAACACAAAGGGGATGTTCCCAACACACTTTTAGGGATGGCATTCACCCCTCAYGCACAGTTGGGGCCCAAATGGTCTGTCAGACCCCCAAATCTATCTCACTGTGTGAGCAAAGTTCCCACAGTTCCTCTACCAGCCAAATAAATGACTTGCTTTGTGTGCTGCAGTGAGTGTCATGGGATTTGAACCTGTTCCTGAATTTCTTCTCTCATTTTGCCTCTCATTCTGCATATCAGGTGATGCACTCTGCATCAGGTCACTGCTGCCAGTTGGCTCAATACAGGWTATCAGGTCTCTGGAAATGGGTGGCTGAGGAATGAGTTTCTTCTCTGTCAGGGCAAACTCCCAAATCTCACAGAGCTCTCGAACAAAATTCTTGGTAGTGCTTTATGACTCGTTTGCTTTCCCTTCACTTTCTCAAATGAAATGACAGATTTGGTACAATRGGATTGAATGAGGGGTTAGGTCTCTCACTCATGTTTTTTTCCTCCACGGCTTGAGGAGAGATTGATCTCTTTTTGACACATGATTTTAGAAAAGCCTTCATGCCTGACAGCCATGGCCAGTCCACAGGGCCCTTTCTTGCTGGAACTAGGCAAGATGTAACTTAAATTCTTACCTGTCTTCTTAGCAATCTTCGCTGACTTTTTGGGTGTTTTTCTGCTCAAGCTTTTGCTTTCCATGAAGGAAAGACTCTGTAACAGGATCTTCTGGTTCCCACTTTTCCTTTCCTGCCTCCATGAACCACTTGGGGAGGGGTCATGTGTGGGAGTCAAGGATTTTCCAAGACCACAGAGTGCCTGGATGCCAGGCGATACTCAGCTGAACGTCACTGCCTCAGTGCTTTTCTCAATTTAGCTTCTCTGGCCTGGATTGACCTGGTTTCTCCCAAAGAAGATGCCGGGATCTCAGCCACCCGTGGTTTCTTTGGACCCTGGCAATGTGAGAGGATGATTCAAGCCCTCAGATCTCAAGTTCCCTTTTGGAAGTGCCCTCTCCTCTCTCTCCCTTGCTCTCCACAAAAGGTGCTGAGACGCACAAGAGTCCCAACACCGGTGTTTCTGCTGCTCAGAGGCTCTTGGAACGCAATCCCTGCATCTCTGGATGCGGTGGAAATGGSGTTTCAGCTGTGGCCACAGCCTGTGAGCCTCGCTGTGGAGCTGGGCAGCCTCGCTGCCCTTTTGCTGCCCAGCCACCTCAGCTCTCTGGCAGAGCCCGCGGCTCCGGCAGCGGGCACGGTGCCCATTGCCCAGCAGTCCAGGGTGCCAGATGACCCCTTAAAGGAGGCTTTAAGTGAAACAGAAATGAAAAACAGCTGTAACYAGAAATGCATGTTAAGCAGGATCTGTTCTGTGACACCATGAGATAAATGAATCTCCCACATCACTCCTAAATCAAAACAAGGACACACTCAAGAGCAGCTTTGGGGCTGATGTTATGGTCAGAGACCAAGCTTATTTTTCTTTCTTTCCTCTGCCAAAGTATTTTTTGTTAAAAGTTTTTGTTTTATCAGACCTGTGTTCATGCTCTGCATCATTTGTTAGTCCTGCTTCCCTGCCAGTCCTGCCAGGATCCCTGTGCCAGGGGCATCAGGCCCCTCTCAAGTGGCAGAGGCACTTTGTAGCATGTCACAGAAAAGCTTCCCTTTCTTCAACCTGAATCAGASCCTTTTTCCTTGCTTGGAAGAAAGCTGTTTCAACTATTTGGAAGAAATCTTGAGTCTCTGCTCCAAGGAGGGGCAGAAAAGAAGCAAACTAAGGAAAAGCCAAGGTCGGGTTATAAAGACCCACGGAGCAGACCTCTTTCACAAGCATCCTTGAGATGCCCACCMGGGTGTTCCGTTCAGCCTGCTTGATTCCCCGGTGGGCATGCCAGTACCCCTGGGCACCCCGTGTCTCGCAGCCTGCTGCCTGGCATCATCCCTCCAGGACATCTGGCACCGATTCCAACCAGACTGTCATTTCCAGGTCAGTCTCCGCATTTCTGCTGACCACGTTGCCTCCATCATGAGATCATGTCTTTCCAGAGGAATCCTGCTAATGCCTTCATTCTGCGAGGCCGGTATATATAGGGGGAGCTTCCCTGGGGCTGCACCGCGCAGTCCAGCCAAGGCATCGCCGTCTCCCCAGCAGCGGCACTGCCCCTTCCGCTCTCCCCTCGCAGCCACAGGTCGCAGCAGCAGCAGCAGCAGCAGCAGCAGCAGCAGCAGCAGCAGCAGCATGGACATTACCATCCAGCACCCCTGGTTCAAGCGTGCTCTGGGACCCTTCATTCCAAGCCGTTTGTTCGACCAGTTTTTTGGAGAGGGTCTCCTTGAGTATGACCTCCTGCCTTTGTTCTCGTCCACTATCAGCCCCTACTACAGGCAGTCCCTCTTCCGCAGCGTGCTGGAGTCGGGCATTTCAGAGGTAAGGGCCCTTTCATTTCCTCTCCTTTTCCTTCCTCTCCCTCCTTATGCCTCCACCTGATCCTCCCCACCCACATTGCACCAGTGGGGCCCGGTGGCCGTAGCCCYGTGTGAGGGGGCGAGGAAGACCCCAGACCCACTGCCAGGCACAGCCCACCCAYCCCTTCTTGGGCACAGAGGGAAACCCTTGCTGGGGACAAAGAGTCCCTTTGAGGAACAGAAACCATTTTGGCTCCTTTTGAGAGCTGTTTCCAACACGTACAAGGCTGGTTTTGCTGCTCTGTGCCCGCCAGCCGTGTGGCGAAGAAGAGCAAGGCTGATCCCAGAGTAAGTGCCTGTGAGGGCAGCTCRCCATGGGAGAGGGCCCTGGCAAGTGAGAGCTTTCTCCAGCCCCCTCCTCCATTTTGGGAGCTCGGTGGTTTTAGCAATCCCACCCTGAAGGACCTTGGAGCATTTCTCCAAAGGCAGCTGTAAGGGAATATGTAGCCATGAGGTCCGTGGTCCGAAGCTCAGGGATGGGTGCTTTCTGTAGCTCTCTCTTACTGGTTTCTTCCCAGAGCTAAGACCACAAAGAAACCATRAATCACTGCAAGGACAAAACATGTGCCATCAGAGAGTCCTACACTGGCTTCCATCCCCTCTTGCTGCCCAGTCCATCTGGCAGGTCACTGAGTGCAAAAGGGTCCCTGGCACAAGAATAGCAGCGAGAAGTGACAACTCTCCCCAGAGCAGTAGCCAAGGTGCAGACACCTGCCATGGCCTCCCAGTGTCCGTGATACCTTCCATGGCCTCCCAGAGTCCCTGACACCTTCCATGGCCTCCCAGAGTCYCTGACMCCTTCCACGGCCTCTCAGTGTCCCTGGGTCCCCACAATGGGAAGAAGACCCCCGCTGAGGCCCATAGTCACAGAAGGACAAACCGTGCCACTGCCAGACCACCCCTTTTCCGTCTTTTAAGCTGAGGTGACGTTGGCGCTGCCCCCGCGCCCGGAGCTCGGGTCTCACTGTCTGACAATGCTCGTTCCAGGTGAGGTCTGATCGGGACAAGTTTACAATCATGCTGGATGTAAAACACTTCTCTCCCGAAGACTTGAGCGTGAAGATTATCGATGACTTTGTGGAAATCCATGGGAAACACAGTGAAAGGCAGGTAAGTGGAAGTGACGGTGATGGTGGAGCAACTGGGGAGTCCAGCTCCGTTTTCCTTCTTTCCAACAGTCCTCAGCTGAAGGAAAAAAAAAAAAAGAATATATCAGAAGAAGGAGTTAATTATCGATTGTCATTATTGGCATGGCCTGTTCCCACAGAGCCCCAACCTGATATCTGACAATAACAAGCTAATCCACTCCTCTTTTGTTTATTTTCAATCATCATCTTCCATAACYGTCAGATGACGATGTCCATTGTTCACTAATAACACTGGGCCAGACAAAGAACATCATCTGGCGCTGCCGAAGCGTGGCTGAGTTTTCACAAGYCAGAATCCTTAGTGAAAACAGAGTTTTCATATGCCAATCTGGGAGAGAAAAGCAAGAGCAAACAAAACAAAGGGAAAACAACCAAGTGCCTCAGGCTTGGAAATTTTTAACACGTATGTCATGGAAATGTCTGTGGGGGTCGAAAAGTGAATTATACCAGCAGGGGTTTCATTCTTCTCATACACATTTTTGGCCAGACAAAGCTCTAGCCTGGAAACAGTATGTATTTTTTAATATAGTTATTTCTTTCGTGGCCAACTTTAAAAAAAATAATTGCATTTCTCATTCTTTTGGCCAAAAAAAGAAGGGGACCAGGATTGTGTACTTTGGCTGRCACAGCATTGCAGCCTAGTAAATAAATACATGGGTGCACACGTCCGCCTTGCTTTTACCTTCCCAGAACTCCAGACTTTGTCTCCAAGCATCCTTTGAAATTGGAGGCCCGAATCAGATCCCAGCCTGGGATCAAACCCTACGGCCAAAATCACTGCCTGCTGCTCTGCTCAGCTCAGGGGTGTCACAGGGGTCACCTGCCCCTGCCAGCCTGTAGAGTTAAGCCCAGCAGAGGTGTGCCCGGCGGTCCTGGCAGTGCAGTGTCACGATCAGCCAGGGTGAGYGTGGCTCTCCCGCAGGGCCGGGCACAGGCAGGCACGGCGCGGTGCCTGAGGGTTTCTGACACGCCTTCCCCCCCTTTCCCCGCTGCCTCTCAGGAYGACCACGGCTACATCTCCCGGGAATTCCACCGCCGGTACCGCCTGCCCGCCAACGTGGACCAGGCTGCCATCACCTGCTCGCTGTCCAACGATGGCATGCTGACCTTCTCGGGCCCCAAGGTCCCCTCCAACATGGACGCCGGCCACAGCGAGAGGCCCATCCCCGTGTCCCGGGAGGAGAAGCCCACCTCCGCGCCCTCCTCCTAAGCCCGCCGGCCACCGCGCTGCGCGGGCGGCCACCACCCGCAGGTCTCATTCCCAGAGCCATTGCATAGATATCAGTGAATATCTAGAGGGGTTTATTCTGTTGGTTCCTCCCCCACTTTGTTTCCTCCTCTTTTTTTTTCTCTTTTTTTTTTTTTTCTTTCCCCCTTTTCCCTTGGATGGAACGAGGGGCTGGGTGAGCGGCTGGTGGACTTTGAAGCTTAAACCTTGTGGGGATGGCATGGGTGGCGATGCTGCCATGCTGCTGTGCTTGCTGAAAGGGTCTTCGTCCGGTGCTGTAGCCCATACCCACCATCAGGTAGGAAGGAGTGCACGAGTAACGCTGGCTCCTGGTGCACCAAGCCTTGAGGCGAGGCTTGGAGCGGGGGAAAAGCCCTGCAGAATTGCTGTACCCCACTCAGAGCTGAACCGGTTCCTCCTAAACAGCAACAGAGCCAAGCCCCACACTCGAGACCCCGCGTCCCTGCGACGAACCCGCCATGAGTTCCTTGCAACCGCAGGAGAAAAAATGATAATAATAATATCTCACCTTCGGGGGGTTGCAACGTTTATTTTTTTTTTTCCAGCAAAGTGTTTAAGTGTCTCTGTTCACACCACCGCCCTGTCGTTTCCCTTCGGGACAACTGGCAGGGAGGACAAGCACGTCTTTCCGCTGTCTTTGTAGGCCCTCGGGGGGGAGAGAGGGGGGCTCAGCGCTGTGCAGAGGCTTCTCATCCCCAGCCGGCTCTCCCCAGCCTGTGCGTGACTCACCGTCTCCCTTGCTCTCCCTGTAATCCTAGGGTAGCTCCACCTCTTCCACTGGTATCTGGCGCTCAACCTGAGAACGTGGTCAGTGGCGGTCAATAAAGTGATATAGGAAACACGCAATCGGCCTTGGGGGTTTCATTTCTTCCTTTGTAAGGCTCCTGAAGGGCCTAGCACCGCTTGGAGGATGTGCTTTCCGCCGCTGGAAGTACATTTTGTGAGGATGGCTCGCCCTTTCTTTCGTGTTGCTGTTGTCCCTCATGCGAGCAAAACAAAAGGATTGGAAAAACCCCAAAATTCGGCAGCCTGACAGCCACACCATTCCTTCAGTCCGTTGGGTCGGTACAGACAGCAGTGCACACCTCATTTTCATGGGACCACGTGAGGGATTTAATCTGAAATTAATGATTAAAGTTGTTTGATGGCAGGGTGGGCGGGGTGGAGGTACCAGCTCTCCCTGCAGTTGTCACGCAGGAAATCCACAGCTCCAGAGTCTGGACGGATGTGACTTCCCAAGCCTAAAGTTTTCAACACTTGTGCTAGACTCAAACAGCTTCCCACACGGATGGACATCCAGGGTGTTTAGGAAAGGCTGGTGACCCCACACCGCCATAATTAACCCCATAGRTAAAATCAGCTTGGACAACTTTTGGTCTGACAAAAAAGCCGAACCCACCAACCTCCTCCACTTTGATGCTGATTAGCTGTGAAAAACAGAGAAAATAAATGCAGTTGTTTGTTGGGTTTTTTTCCCCCTCATGGCGTGGGTTTAAATATTAATATGAGCCATAAACACAGAAGCTCTGGGACTACTTAAATTTAAAACCCACTTGCTTTCACCATATCTATTCCAAAACCCAGGGAGGGCTGGGAGTCAGGAACAAAGGCATTGCCTCTTATCCAGGGAAAGTGAGTGTGCCCTAGGGCTCATCCCRGTCCCCTGCCTGCACCCCTGAGGGATCATTCCTGGGACCAACATCACAGGAKCCGTGGCAGAGCCTGCCACCATCACAGCTCTCCGTGGCAGAGCTGTGGGGGAGCCAGGGAGAGGGGTGAGGCTGCAGCAGGGGGAAAGTTCTGCAGAAGCAGGAGAAAGCAGGGAAAGGAGGGAGATTACTGTCTGGTAATTAGAAAGCAATAAATCYCCTCGGCGTCTGACACTATTTTAAACCAATTTTTTACTGGGATTAATTACTGGGCAATCTCAGAGCCTTCTACCACAAATTGTGCAGCCTGTTGCGTGTGCATCTCCAGGGGAAAGGCGTGAATGAGCGCACTTTGGGAAAGGGCAATCTCATTCCAGGGGGGAGCTGTTGCTACAGGCATGGAAAGGGCATTTTAACTCAAGCTGCCTCTCATTGCTTTGCCTGGTGCTAACAGGTCTCCAGCCTCTGCTGCTTTCCCCTTGGATTCATCTTCTTGCCAGAGCCTTGGTGCCTCCCTGCCGTGTGCTGACATCCTCTCTCCTTCCTGACAGAAACCCAGGAAAACCAGAAGGAAAAAAAAAAATCAAATCCCAGCCCCAGACATTTAAACCCCATTCAAACCTCTCAGAGATGTAAAAATAGGGAAACATATTTTGGGTGTGATCTGTGTGCAGATGTTACCTGCAGGTGCCTGAGCAGCCTGTGTGTCTGTCAGTGCCGTGAAATGACATTTGACCCATTTGTGGGCCTCTTTTTATGCCTGGATGGCAGAAAGTGAGAGTTTTGATAGGAAATGATGACAGGAAATCAGGGCAGGTTTGAGGCAAGCCAGAGCCAGGCAGAGGAGGCAGCACCTCAGCTGCCACTCCTTTTTGGGCTACAGCTTGGGGACACCAGACCCTGACTGTCTCACTGCTCTGAGAGGGATGATTTTAAAGCTTTTTGCAATCCATCTGCTAATTAAAACCATGAGCAGCTCTGAAAGTCTCTGTGCAAGGACATTGGGGTGGCTGGTGGTGTTTTGTGTAGGAGGGGGAATGTGTCACTTAAGGCTCCTCAGCCTGTCCCCAAACCCAGAGTCCCCCTGGCCCCAAAGGGCTCATCCTCTTGTAGAAGAGCTTGAGCATTGCCACTAACGCCTCCCTGCTATGTGTCACTCAAAATATTTCAATTTTTCACCCAGAAATCTTCCCAGTCGCATCTCTCTGGGATACTTCTCCTCTTCTGTGCACTTGGCTCTGCAAAATTTTTGTTTCCCTTTGCCGAGATTAACTTTCATTTAAAGGAAGCGTTGTCAGTCATAGCCTGTGATCATGGTTTCAGCAAGGAGCTCTTCACCACAGACTTTTATGCAAATCCACCTGTTAATAACATGTTGATAACACTCTTTAAGGGTTAACAAAATTTCTTGGAGGCTTTTTGGTTAGTGATTTAGTCCATGGTTTTATCATGGAGGGAAAGGCTGCAGAGGACCCTGCCCACAGGGAACCTTCAAAGTGTCCAGGAGGTTTGTGAAGGGTGGCCTTCAACCAGGGGCTTCTGCTCAGGGTGACAATTCATCCTTTTTGCAGTGTGTTTTTATTACCTGTCCTCTGTTTCCACCCAGACTGATAATCCTGCTTCCCTACAGCAAARCCAAAATGATTTTAGCTTCCCCTCCAGAGGAATTATTAAAGGGGTCTCAGGAGGATGCAGCAGATGGTGGTCCAGGGACATGCACCCTCCTCCAAGCAATTCCCCTTCCTCCCACGGTCCCCAGTGACTCAGGGTGGGTGGCAGTGATGTGGAGGACAGCAGCAGCTCCTGGTGCTGCACCTGCCCCCTCCCCTCCTCAGATTTGCACTGCTTGGGCAGGGTACCTCTGCCAGGATCCTGGTTCCTCCAGGAAAAATCCAGGAGCAAGAACTGGCAGGATCCAACCTGCAGGACACAGGTCTGGAAGCTGTCCCTGAGCGCCTTGGGACAGAGCTCCCTGCTTGTCACCCCTCTTGGCAAGGGGACAAGGAGGATCCTCCTCATCCTCTTCTGGAAAAGGCACACAGAGCTCACACAGCCTCCCCTCTCTGCAAGGGCGTGGGCAGTTAATGGATGCTGCATTCTTCCCATTAGTTTTGGACTTTCGTCCCCTGGCTCCTGGCAGAAGGACAGCCCTGGAGAGACGGAGGGATTGCCTGGCAGAGCCGTGTCCCCGCGGGGTGGCAGCCTTTCCTGCGCTCTGGCTCCCTTCTCACCGGGTTTCAGCATTCCCCCCGGGAGACGGGAACCCGGGGCACAAGGCAAGCAGGCACATGGACCCAAGGAGAGTTGCACAACTCCGGCATTTCTTGGTTTCTGACTGATTTGCAAGTTAGCCAGTGCAACATGAAAACTGGGAGTAGCCTGGAAATTTACTAGCGTTTTTCACCCTTTTTTTTCTTTAAAGCAAATTCTGCTACATGCAATCTCCGTAACCCCTCATCTCCTTGGCATCATCATCGGGCTTGGGGCTCTGCCACACAGATTTCTACAAKCTGAGATTAAAATAGCAGTAGCTTCCTCTGTTGGCAAAAGAAAGGGCTCCAAACACATCCAAAAATCCCAGTAATCTCTCAAAATTGCTGAACACTGACACTCTGGGCACACCTCTGCAGTTTATTGCTGCTGTGTTGGGCATGTAAATCTGGGAGAATCAGCCAGAGGAGACCATGGTGACTTGGGCTCTGCCCCCCCCCACCTGGACTTTGTCCCTCTGGTGTGACCTCTTGTCAGGGCTGGCTTGGAAAGCCACCAGCTCACGTGAGAAGAGCAGGTGCCTCTGCGCCCCTCCTTTCCCAGATCCTCATCTGGCTGTGGGGCTTTTCCCATGGGAAATGCAGTCAGGGTTTGTACAGAGCCCACACAGCCCGCGGTGCTGGAGCCAGGTCACAGGACTGGCATTTCACTCGCCGTTAACTGGCACTTTGAATGAAAAATGTGAGCTCGGGACTGGCGCAGATGTTTGTGGCGTTTCTGAGAGCGCAGCACAAGCGGAATAAAAATGGAATCTCAGTCAGAGAGGCTGAGGCGAGATGATGGAGTGATGYAAGTCGACCAAAACTCAGGAGATTTGTCTCTGCCTCGGAGTTCATCCTCCAGCTGCCTTGCAGAGATCTTCCACACACCACGAGGGCCCTGAACTCCTCAGAAAATTGTCTGTCTGCTCGGGGAGGGTGAGACTCAGCTACCCAGAGGCCAATCCACAGGGCCCTGGAGCATTCATTGCTTCCAGAGTGGGCTGTCACATCTCACTGGAGCTGCTTCGGSGTGGTTGAGGGYCAGTCTGTGTAAGGGTCCAGAGGCAGGGAGGCCGTGTGTGGGGTGGGCTCAGCACACGACCTCTCGAGRGGCTCACGGGCACTGTGCCACTGCSTGGCGTGGGCTGGTTTGTCCCAGGGGAACCAATGCCTCAGCTGGCAGTCASGAAAAAGGGAATTTCCATTATTTGCTTGCAGTACTTTCTCTGTTTAATTTTCATAGCTGGGCGATCATTTCATTATCCTCTGATCAGGGGAGAAGGAGCACCGTTTATTCACAGTCTGCTCTGTCCTTAAGGCCATGAGTGTAGTGAAGATCTGAACATGTGTGCATTCCAGTGTACACAAAATATATCACAGTATTTGCACACTTACAGCTTTATTTCCCTGGTGCCTTAAGTGCTGTGCTCAGAGATGCTGCACCAAAGGATTTTTTTGTATACCCATCCAACTATTCCTGCCTTCATCCAAAGAATGGGCTCTGGCGTCTCGTCTCGGTCCTTTCCCGACGCTTTCTTGCCCTTCCCACCCGGCGGGATGCCGGGACCGGCTCCGCTGCGCTCCCGGGAGGTGGCAGCAGCCCCTCGCCGGTGGGACCGAGCATCCCGCCCGGCTTGGAAGGGAACACACGCCGGGAAGCTCACACTCGCTAATTGCTCAGCACCCCCTGTACGCTGGGTTTTTCCTTTTCCCTTTCTTTCTGTCCCCCTCCCCGCCCCCCCAGCGGTAATCATTCCGGTTTTCTTTTCCCTCTTTTCCCTGACACGGTGCTCGGAGGCAGCAGAGCAGCACCATTATCCGCGTTGTCTCGTTTTCCACCCACTCAGGCTGATGTCAGCCCCTCGCCGCAGGATTTAATGCACTGCTGTCTGCCTTCCACGCTGCTCCTTGCGACGCCTTTTTGTTCCCCTTTTTTTTCCCTTCTGCCGGAGAAATCAGAGCCAAAGCCTCGCTCCCACCTTTGATGCCCTTTTCCTCCCCGCCGAGCCGTGCTGGGGGTCGGGGCGTGCAGGATCACCCTGCCACCGAGCCACGAGAGTGGAAACAAGGGGGAACCCAGGGGGATAGGCCCCCCAAATTGTTTTGCAAGCCACTGAGGGGCAGAGAGGTCCCTTTTAGTCCCCCCTTGTCCCTTGCATGAGCCCAGGACACCCGGCTGAGTCTTGCACAGAGCAGCATTTGGCTCTGATGATGTTGATATTGAGATAACTCAGAGCCCAGAGCTGAGCTGTTAAGGCCTTCAAAAGTCTGCTCCGTAGTTCTCAGTGCTGACTAGGGAAGGTCTGGGGTTTAATTTCCTGCTATTTTTTTGTTGTTATTGTTGTTTGTTTTTACTTAAGGAGAGCTATTTGGAATGTYTAGCCTTGTCTCTGCTGGTTTTGCTGGAAGGCTCCCTGGGCTTTTCAGGGGATTTGCATGTTGAACTCTCTCACACCGTAAACAAAGCGCATCAAATCCCTCCCAAAGATGCTGATTTTCCAAAGCATTCCTTAAGAGCCTGACCTTTCTTCTCCAATAATTTATGAACCGCTTCCAAACACTCCACAGAACAGTAATGCAAAAGAGCCTGACTTATTTATGTGCTTCAGCAGGCCATAGGGGTAAGGAAAGCTATACATAGCTTTGTTTCAGTCTCTGGATATGTCATTATTTCCCCTGTGAGGTTCATGACACCAGGATATATGGCCCTGTCCACGGGACTGAAACCAGGAAGCCCAACCAGGCTCGTTCAGCCCCTGTAGCAACTTTGGCTTCCTCGGAGATGATTTCTGCTCCTCATCGATTTTCAGCATGTCAGCGCAAAGTCTCACCTGAATTTAACGCAGAACAAATGCCCTGTCACATCAACACAGGGAAAATGGAATACGATGAACTTAATCAGCAGYGGCAGGGTGGTTCAGCAGAGCCTGGGAAAGGATTTTGTAGGGGGAAGCGATCGTTCACAGTGTTTTGCTGGGCTGTAGTTTCTCCAGCAGTACACGCCACACGGACCTGTGAGCCTGCCAGGCTGGCTTTTCTCTTCCAGGCACTACTCATGCCCTATCATTTTGTGCCTCTATCATTTTAGCCTATTAAGAAAGGCAGCAGACAGTGAGAGAGGTGTAGACTGGGATGCAGGGAAGGCTCAAACAGGAAATGGTACCAATGGGTGAGCTGGACAAGTTGGCTGTAACAACATTTCCATCTCCCTTGGAAAAAGGCAGCCCAGCCACACTCCACCTTCTCCCTGTGGGGGGGGGGAGGTGGCAGATAACTCAGAGGTAAAGTCTCCAGCTCAAATATTAAGAATAGATCAACTTCTTTATGGTTCAGTAACACAAACTCAAAAAAACCCAGAACAAAACATGGATTAGATAAATAGATGTATTTTTTCCTTCGATAAGATCAAGTGCAGGAGCCACTGTAGCACCTGAAACACTTATAAAGGTTCTCCAGTGGAGTGCAGCAGAATTCAGCTGTGGTCACTGTGCAGCTGGACTGTCCTGCCCTCCCTCCCAGGAGCTCATGCTCAGGGTCAGCCACTGAGGGGGACTGAACTGGCATTGGAGCTTCTTATTGACATTTATGCCTGGCAAATTGCAGGAGTTTGCCTCACTGTGTGACTTGCATGTTAAGGTCATTAACCAAGCAGCTGAAAATGCATTAATTTAACCAAAAGATTAAAAAAACCCCAAATGAAACAACAAAAAGACTACTGACCAACCAATAAAAAAATAAAATTAAAAACCAACAGGACAGAAGAGTCTGACAGCATTTTACTTGCATGTTTTGGAGGAAGACAGCATAAATGGAGGGAAAAACTCCTTCATTTGCACAGGCCTTTCACCACCAAGCCTTGCAGGAGGGGTTTGCATGCAGGGGTGATATGGTAGAGTCAGCCTGAGGTGAGCAGTCACTGTGCCCCTCTCCCTGTGCCCACCACAGCAGGGGGGTCAGAGAGGGCTTTGCACCACAGAGTAAAGTCCCCCAATAAATCAGATGTGAACTCACGYTTCTCAAGCCTCTGAGGTGAAACGCTCTCTTTTTCTTGGAACAGAACCAGACAGGGAGGTCTCCAGCATATTTTGCTGCAGCTGCAATGTCTCAGGACACAGCCAGGTCAAAGGGTCGTAGACAGAGGGAATATTTTTCATTACATCCTCTAGCACAGCTGGAAAAATGAGAGGAGGTTTTGAGCTCTGAAGCCAATCTACAGGTCAGTGAGGACTTTGAGAGGTGAGCCCTGACCGTGGTTGTCATGGCAGGTTAGACATTACTCCCTTCCACTGCTCTTTCTGTCTGCAGGGAGGGGCACGGGAGGACAGTGGCAGCAGCCACATTTCACAGGCTTTCTGCCAAAATTTTCCTGCTCACTGCCTATGCTGCAGCCTTTCCATGGGTTCAGAGGTGCTGTCAGCTCTCACGTGTCTGCCAGTGAATGGGAGCAGAGTCTGGAGACCATGGAACAGCAGCAGAAATCTGGTATAATCTCTTCTCTGATAAACCTTAAGGAAAGGGAAGATGGAAGTGTGGGCAATACAGAGTGGTAAGAAGGTGGGTATGATAGTTAAACTGTTGTTACTTCTTGTTATAAGATAAGCATGAAAATTTGGTGACATTTTTTATATTAAAACATGCTCTGTAGACATCAGTATATGGCAGCCTGGGAGAAAACTCTTCTGGTCCATGGGGTTGCTTTCGGGCTGGGTGCTCTGGGTGCAAAATCTGCCTGGGTGTCTCTGTGCAGAGAGATTCCATGAGCTCAGGTGGCTGCATGAGCAGGGCTGGGACAGGGAGAGGGAATTATTGAGTCCCCTGCCAGTGGGGACCAAAGTTGAAGCGTGACAAGATTTAAGAAGCCAGAGGAGGGGCAGAGGAGGAGGTGCATGAGGAAGGAACGTTTGCAAGAGCATGTACTGAGAGGACAAGGGGCAATGGCTTCAAACTGAAAGAGAGTAGGTTTAAATAGGATATTAGGAAGAAATTCTTCCCTGTGAGGGTGGTGAGGCCCTGGCACAGGTTGCCCAGAGAAGCTGTGGMTGSCCCATCCCTGGAAGTGTYCAAGGCCARGCTGGACGRGGCTTGAAGCAACYTGGGATAGTGGGAGGTGTCCCTGCCCGTGGCAGGGGGTTGGAACAAGATGATCTTTAAGGGATGATCCAACCCAAACCATGCTATGATTCTGTGATCAGCTGCCACGGGGCACTGGCACTGACACCAGCTGGCAACACGCAGGGGGTGAGGGCTGTGAGCCAGGACCYGTGCCTGGAGGAGGCTTTTGTGGTATTTTGGGCCCGGTGGGCGGGTGCCCTGGGAAAAAAGTGTGGGTGTTGTTGCTGTTGTTAGAGCTTTTTGGCAGCATCAGCTCACAGAGGATGGACAAAATTCAGACATGTCCTGGTGGGGAGAAAAAGCTCCTGGGGAAAGTCCCTGTATCTAAAAAGCCAAAGACTCCTTGGGAAAGCCCCAGACTATCCSCAGCACGAGGTGGTGGAGAAGAGGCCTCAAGGGAGAAGATGAAGTTSTGCATAAGTGGAAACCCCCTGCCCACCCCAAGGGAAGGGCCCAGGGCCTGGCTTTGGGCTGGGGGCACACAGTGATGCTGCCTGGGGCATCTCCAGGGCATTATCTGGGCTCCTGCAGGGAGAACATGAAGAGAGGGAGCAACAGCCACTTTTTTGGTTGGTTTGTTTGCTTTTTGTTACTATTTGATGTGCTCCACAGCAAAGCACCAACTTTCCCGGTTCCAGAGAAGCTCAGAGGTTTTTTTTACTGGGTTCCATTTCAACCTTCCCTCTGGCCAGCACCTTGCCCCTAAAGACCACTGCCTCTTGATCCCTCCACCAGGCCCTGGCACTGCCCTGCATCCAGACTGACTCCAGCTCTCCCTCTGCCTCCGTGTCACCACCTCCCTCCTGCAGCCAGCTCCCAGCTGCCTCCAGCAGCTCTCTCCTGCTCCCTTGGCAGGATTAATTCCTGATGTTGCACCCCTGGGGCAGCTGCCCAGCCAGGTGGATTTGGCAGCAGGGAGCTGGGATGGCAGGCAGGGAACAGGCACGTCTGGTGTGCGTAAAGGAAGGCACTGATCCGAGTGTTGCAGACATGCAGTGGSAATGCCAAAGGAGTAACAGAATCACAGACTCACAGGGTGTTCTGGGGTGAGAAGGACCTGAAAGTTCAYCTATCCCCAACCAAGTGCCAGCCTGCTGACATTAACCAAGATATCACTTCGCCCTGGGTTGTGTGGACACGGTGACACCCCCACGCTGGGAGGGCTGTGGGGMCCAGCAGGCAGCACCCTTTCAGCTAAGCCCTGCAAAATGCCAGAACCTCTATCCAGAGCTTTCCCTTTTCAGCTAAAACCCACTGCTGAAAATAACCCTCCCTTCCAAAGGATGGCCCTGCTTGAGCACTTGGTGTGCCCACGGTGCGTGACAAGGGGGTTATTCATTGCCAGCGTGCCAAGAGTGGGATGCTATAGGGAGAGGGAGGGTGACAAAGACTATTCCCAGCAAGCTGGGACTTTTTGACACCTGTTGCTGAGTTAACCAATGCACTCACGTGCACCAGAGATGTATGAACTCATCAAGGTCTCCTGAAACGCTTCCCAGCCCACAAACCTTCCAGCTGCCACCGACACGCTGCTGGGTGTCCTGGGCTGCCCTTGGACCCTGGCTGTACATTTACTTCGCTTGCAGTCGGACCTGGCTYGGCAACAAAACTCCCCCAGCAGAAACCTGAGGTTCCCTTGGCTTTTTGAAGAACCAAAGCCCCAGGCAAACCCCAGAAGGTTGCACACCAGTGGAACAGGTGAACTGGAGGCTGCTGAGCTGCTGACCGGTCCTACTGGTGCACTTGGGAACGTCAATGGGGAAGTGGCCGCCTGGCTCACCCCATCCAGTCCCCTGCTGTCATGAGCAGCCACGTGAAAGCCTGTCCTGCCCAGCACAACTCACAGAACATTTTCTTCCCAAGCCTCAGTGCACTCTAGAACACAGAGCACTTCCTGACCATCCTGGAGCCAGCTTACATTGATGGGGTGAAAGATCAAAGGCCACAAACTCTGCTGCACTAGAGGGGGGCTGCAGGTGACCTCAAGGGCCCTGCCAGCATCCCAGCAGGAGAGGGATGCTCGTGAGATGAAAATGCAGGGAGAAGTCTGCAGAGGAATAATCCTGGAAAAGCTGCTCTCATGAACTTGCTCATGCTTCTAGGAAGTCTATAGGAAGTGTGGTGAAGCTCAAACTTGCATGCAATGYGCAGCTAAGAAAGGGTTTGGGATCAGGTTGTGAATGGCAAGCCCCACCATCCACGCATTCCCCACCCCTTGCCTTTCTCTGGGCTGCAGGGAGAGGATTCAGCTTTCCTGACTTTGGAGACCTAGGGTAGACATCTCATCTGAGCTCACTGTCCTTTTCTCCCTGGACAGGCAGTGGAAAGGAGCAGCCAGTCCATGGACACACTCCATGTAACCCACCTCAGCCATCTCCCCCGGGAAGGGAGGTATTGCTCCCTTCCTGTCCTCTGGCCAGGGAGCTCAGAAGGAGATATTTAACTGGAAGTGTCTACATCTGAGTGGATGAATCTTATCCAAAGCACCCATGTCATGCTCAGGAAGAACTGAGTTCAGAAGACCTGATGGATGATTTTGCTCCTCACCTGAGTCCCTTGAAACCTTCCTTGTGGACTGAGTGAGCGCCAGGCTCTCCYTCTTTGTGGCATCCTGGAGCTCACACGAAAGGAGTGCCCAAGCACAGACTCATGCAGAACCCAGGAGGTGACAGAAAGTTGTGACAGAAATGTGAAGATGGGTACAGAAGGAGAATAAATGGGAATACTGGTATCCAAAACTCCCAAAGGAGTAACTGCAGGAGGCGGACAGGAGGGATGGTGGCTGTTGGTGGCACCTGGACTGGCAGGTCTTTGAGARGGACATTTAGGGACAGCTTCTCAGAACACCCAGACCAGGAGACAAAGGACTCAGGAGGCAAAATCCTGATGACTCACGGGCAGGTGTGGCAGGATGGAGACACTCATCATTGTCAGCTCCTGATGAGTGAAAAACTGCATCTCTGGACCTGGACAGTGTCACTCAGGAGACTTGGTGGGGACTGGGCAGGCAGTGCCCCTGGCCCTCTGTGCCAACGTGAGGAATCGTGGCCACATCAGGTGGATACAAATTCCTCAGTGCTTTAGGTTGTGTGAGTATGACAGTTTGAGGGAGTGACTTTCATTTTGTTTAGAAATAAATCACTCTTCTCYTCTTATCAGGCCTGTCGTTGAACTTCACTGCGTTTTTATCCATATTGCAGCATTATTTCCCACAGCAGAGAAACAGGTCTGGCCTTGGAAATGGGCTTGGACACAGCCTCTGGTCTTGGAAGGGTCTTAAGGTAACTTGGAGGATTTGGACTTACAACCCCTCTGTGGTGTTAAGCCCTCCCAGAGTCTAAGGTTACCCTGAACTTTCCAAGTGAAAGACATTGGCTCGAGTTTGCTTGAGGCTTGGCCTGGGCTTGTCTGAAAGACCTGTGAATCCCTAAAACCCTTCAGCTTTGGCTCACTCGTGTTACAGGCTYGTGATGAAGCGCAGGAAATTCGCTGCTGCATTGATCACAGACTATTCTGAGCTGGAAGGGACYCACCAGAATCACCACAGCCCAGCTCCTGGCCCTGCATGGGACAGCTCCAAGAATCCCACCCCGTGCCTGAGAGCTTTATCCAAAATGCCAGTGCAGTGTTGGCAAGGGTGGATCTCGAACACTCGGGCCATGGTGCAGCCCCTTGTTCTGTGATTCCCAATCCTACAAGAGAGCCTGGCTCTGGGTTTCCAGCTTTTACTTGAATCTCTTTCTCTTGGAAGTTTAAAGCAGAGATTCCCACGGGAAAGGTGCCTTCCCTCTTTGTTCTGAGGCTGGCTCAGCATTTTCTGAGTGATGACCTGGACACAAACCCAGGCACCAACTCTTTGGAAACCAAGGCGGAGAAGAGGGGGGGACCTGGGATGGATTGCTGGGGTCTCTGCACCCTGGGATAAACAAACCAGTGCAATGGATGCTCAGTGTGTGTTCCATGGCTGAAGCTTCTATTTCAGTGTCTGTTAAAATCCTGCCCTGTTCAGCTGCACACCTTTATCCTTACAGTGTTGCCATATTTCAGACATCATTCCCCACATGGGGTTATAKAGGACTTCCTAATTTCTGGGTATCCCCCAAGCACTTTTTAATTTTTTAACATGTGTACACTTTAGAAATGGAGAAGAGGATCAAGCCTAGGCCAGGTGAACCAGTGAGGCATTCAGCTAAACACAACCTGCTTGTGCAAAGGCTGGGCACAGAGATAGTTTTGCAAAAATCTTACCAAACACAAACTGAAAACAGTGGAAGTCATTTCCAGAATTTGTTCTTGATTGTTCACCCTTTGTGGTTTAACCCCACCTGACAAAGAAGCCCAGTATAACCCCTTGCTCTCCTCCCTCCAGTGGGAAAGGGGAGAGAGTCGGAAAAGTGAAAAAAATTGGGGATTGAGATAAAAACAGGTAAAGCAAAAGCCCCACACTCAAGCAAAAGCAAAACATGGAATTCATTCTGCACTGCCCACGGGTGGGCAGGTSTTCAGCCATCCCCAGGACAGCAGGGCTCCATCACAAGTAATGATGGCTTGGGAAGACAAATGCTTTAACCCCAAACATCCTCCCCTTTCTTCTCCTCCCCCCAGCTCTCTRTGCTGAGCACRGCACAGCACAYGGTGTGGGACATCCTTGGGGGTCCTGGCTGTGTCCCCTCCCCTCTCCTCGCTGGGCTGAGGGGCAGGAAAGGCCTTGGCTCTGTGTGAGAGCTGCTCAGCAACAGCTAAAACATCCCTGAGCTATCAACACTGCTTCCAGCACARACCCAAAACACAGCCCCATAGGGGTCAAACGACCTAAAATGAGGCACCTCCGAGAAATGAGGCAGGATGGCAACCCTGGGGGCAGCCCAAACGTSGCAAAGGATCAAGAGATAAGCAGGAAAGAGAGATGTGGGTCTGACTGGTTGTTTTAGAGGAGACCAGAGGCACAGTGTGGACTCAGATGTGTTTGTACACACCTGGGAAGAAGCTATATCCATACTAAAACAAGAATTGCTGCTCTGGCAAGACATTTCCAGATGGACTGTGGAGGAGTGAGCCTGCAGACTGTAACAGGCTTGGGAGGTTTATTCCACGTCTTGCAGATGTGTGACTGTTGACACAAACCTAGAATTGGTACCTCTTTTGGAAAATTACCATTATGAGAAGACTCATTAGGGATAATATTCTCATTTCCTCTCTGGCAGCAAGTCTGCCAGCTCAAATAGACAGTAGGATGCTTTTCACTGATAGGGAAAGATATATTCCTGCKTTGTAATCTAAAGGGATAAAATACATTCATTTTTTAAAGCAGCACAGGTCATTTATCTGCACTGCGGCTTTAGCATAGGCAAGATTTTAGTTGTTGAGTTTCCACAGGCCAGCCTTAGGTCTCAGTGGGAGTCTTCCAGTGGACAGGCTGAAGCTTTTGTTTCTGTTTTGAGCCAAGCTCTGCAAGAGTCCCCAGGTTTCAGGTCTAGTTACTAACCCTGGGGTGCCTTACCCAAGGGTTGTAAGGGTTCAGCAAGCCCGAGGTGAGAATCATGTRAGTCTAGGCCGAGGTTAAGGAAGCTTTCTGGTCCCTAGGAAAGCAATATTACCTTGGGTCAAGCCAGGCTGAAGGTCTGGAACTTTCTGACTGAGAYAGTGAAATGTGAGGGATGTGCCAAGTCCCAGTGCCCATTGCCTGTGCTTTGTGCAGCTTCGGGTGCTGCAGCTCCTCTGAAAATGAGGATGTTTACTCCTCCATGGTGTAACCCAGCTTTGCCAGTGGGATTTTGGAGAGACTTTAGAGGGCTAAAGCTTCTCCCTCGGCCAGCAATCCCTTCTGCCTGGCTTTGGCCCAGGACAGCTCTTTTCTTGCCCAGTTAGAGAATCGCCCTGCCCTGAGGGCAGAGATGTTTCCATCGCTCTCCCCACGCTGCGAGAGCACACGGAATGAGGTAACATCGTGCTCACATTAAGAAATGCCCCTGGTTCCTGGTGCTGCAAATCTGTGACAGCTCACCACGAGCGTGTGCTCTTTGGGAAAGGGAAACAGCGCTGACCCCAGAGCACGAGCCCAGCTCCTGTCACAAGCCTCTGAGAGCTGGGAGCAGCTCTTGCCTCTTGAACCACCCATGCAGGGGGGACCAGGGCGTTTCCATGCCTGCTCACCCGGGTTTGGCGCTGCAAAGGTCTGCCAGGGCACCCACAGGTGTTTTCCTGTTGAATGCTGCCTCCTCCTTTCCCGGGAAGGGTGCAGCTCGTGGCCACGGGTCAGTGCTGAGCAGACCACGCCGCTGTCGCCTTGTGTTTGACACGGGTCACTTAACCCCGGTGTTTATGGGCACAAACATCACGTGGGAGAGCCCAGAGATTCCTCTGGCTCAGGGTCAGGGCCAAGGTCAGCTCAGTGAAGGTCAGCGAGTTGAAGCAGACTAAAATCAGGGCTTGTCTTTTTGCTGGAGAAGGGCAGAAGTCGGAGCCAGACAACTTTTGGAGAAGCCAGGCAGCCCCTGCTCTCTGTTTTCCCTTGCTCCCACTGAGCTGGGTGAGTGTATATCCAGCTGGAGCAACCTGGGAAAAAATATTTCCAGCTTAAAACCACCTGTGCTCGGAAATATTCAGGCTGCTTATTCCCCACCGAAACCAAGGCAGGCAAAACATTTGCATTTGGGGCTTCCAAATGAAATGCAGGGAACATGAACCCACCCTAAGCATGTGTACGACTGGCAAAACTTTCCAGTGACRTGGGGAAGAAGTTTTGGGCAGACAGGGGTGAAAGTCCTCAGGATTTGTCTTCAGAGACAGAGAGATTCCTTTTAATTGTGTTCCTACCCACAATCCTTTTAYTTGTTTAAAGAAGGTATTTGAAACAAACGAGGGTTCCTGCTTTGCTTCAGCTGTGATGACACATCCCATCCCCTCTGCTCCTCCCCAGAGAGCCGTGCTGGCCCTCCTGCAGGGTGCTGGGCTGTGGCCTCCTTCCCAGCTGCACTTTTAACCAGGGCCACGGCKCGCTGGAAGCCTTTCTAAGGATTCCCATGAAGAATAAATCAAAACAACAGAATCAGACCAAAAATTAATTGCTTTTCCATCTGTTGAAAGTAAAAAAAAMCATTCCCCGGCACCCTCTTTCATTAATCAGTCTGTTTTCTATCTGCTTTTGACCCTCACCTGGTTTATTTGGAAATAAAATGCAGGCAAGTGTTTTGATTATCTATTGTTGAGAAACTATTAATTCAAGGAAATGTTTGCAGTGGAAGGAAATTTGAGACAACTACGATTTAATCTTGGAACAGTCCTGGGAGCAGTGGGAGGCAGGGTGGGACGTGGTGGCCGTGACACCCCGGGCCAGCACACCCCAGGAGGCAGCAGGAAGGGGAAGAGTTGTCCATGAAATACCCAGTTATTCCTGCTCTCCACAGAGCCAGAAACTCCATGGAAAAAGGTCCCTTCCTAGCTGATTTGGGGTCGTTCCTCTGGTCCAAAAGAGAACARGGGGACAAGAGTGAGAGTGACTCCCTGCTCCACACCTTTATACAGGGTGGGAGCATCTCATTTGCAAAAGAGCTGGAATTTTTCCCCAGAGGGTGTCTGAAAGCAGCCAATTCCTCAGATTTGCCCTGCTAATGCCTGATATATGGTGCAATCCAGGTGGGAAACACAGGATCCATGTCCAGGGTTTGATTCACCTCATCAGTATTACAGCAACAGAGGTCATTTGGGTAACTCAGGCCTGAGTCATATRTCCCCATCATGATTAATGGTCAGGGATATCCACAGCCACACAACAGCCAGGACCATCCTCAAGACTCRTTCCTGTGTCTTGGGACAGACCCTTCCCTCCCCAGACCCAGAGTCCKACACCTGTAACTCCTGGGGTGACAACAGGCAGGCAGGAGATACCTTCAAATGCTTTCTCAACTCATAGCCCAGCTTAGGTGGAATAAAATAATAGTAATACTAATAATAATAGTAAAAAGCAATAGCAGCAGCAATAGCAATGGCAACAGTAATTGTAACAGTATAAATAATGGCATAAGGAACAGCAAACCCAACGATAATAGAGATGAGGGGGAAAATCAATCTCTTTATCCTGAGAAATGCAGTTTCCACCTGCAGCAATCCAAAGTCTTGCTTCTGGAAAACTTCTGCAATGTCTCTCTCACTTCAAGGGCTCCRGTGCCAACAGGAGCCGAGCGAGAAAAGAGAGGAAGGCAGAGCAGGAGCTGATGTGACAGCAAAGAGTGAGCTGATGTTAATCTGCCCAGACAGCCCTGACATCCCTGCCTGCCCAAAGGACGCTGTTGCTAATGGGATGGGTGGCAGGTCCTGAACCTGGGCCCTCAGCCAGGGAAACTGCACACATCCCTCCCCTGGCAGAGACTCCACGTCCATCCCAGAGCATGGATTTGGGACTGAACAGCTCAGCAGGGAGAGCAGGAGAGGAGGAAAGAGGCGAGGGGGCACAAGGAGGGACTGGGTGCTCCCAGGCTGGAGGAAGCTGTGCCATGGTGACCTGTGAAGGCTGAGCCTGGTGGAGCCTCACCACACTGAGTGCCAGAGCAGGGCAGGACTGGCTGCTGGCCTGCCCACCTCCATGTGCTGGAAGCTCCTGCAAGTCCTCTGTGGTGCAGATTAGGGTTTTAGAGAGGTTGGCATGGTAAACATGGGTTGGCAGGACTGCAGGTGCCAGAACTCCCAGCTTCCTTCTGCCACTGGCCCTATTTATCCATGTGCTTTGCCCAGCACCAAGGGCAGGAGGGGACAGGGACCCACACCCCCTCCATTTCTGTGGGAGCATCACTGTTGAGCATGGCTGTGGAGGAGAATCACAGAATCAATGAGGTTGGAAAAGGTCTCTGAGAYCATCGAGTCCAACCTGTGACTGGACACCACCTCGTCAGCCACACCCTGGCACCGAGTGCCACGTCCAGTCATTTCTTGAACACAAAGATGTTCAGGCTGAGTTGAGGGGCAGGCCCACTCTATTCAAAGGCTTTCAGAAAAACACCACAGCCTTCCTACTGGCCCACATTACACGCTCAGGTTCCCTCCTTCCCCCCCTTTCCAGCTATATTTAGTGCCGAGCAGCAGACATGCAAAGACACTGCACACAAATCCTCGTGCAATCCACAAATCTCTACCTGGGCTGATTGCTCAAGTTGCCTTATTAGCATCACACCTGCTTTAAGCACCGAGGCTACCAAATGAGATGGAAAAAACATGCAAATTCCCTGCAGCTCTCTGGAAAATTAGCATGCTTCCTGCACAAAGGTGGAGATT
This sequence comes from Amblyornis subalaris, assembly GCA_018881555.1. NCBI lineage: Eukaryota > Metazoa > Chordata > Aves > Passeriformes > Ptilonorhynchidae > Amblyornis > Amblyornis subalaris. The sequence goes on from JACAXG010000138.1 coordinate 501,437, forward strand.
GCTTGGAGGGGGGGAAGTAGTCACGTCGTTTGGCTAATTATCAAAGCAATTACATCAAATTAGGAGAAAGGACGACTGAAAAAAAAGCAGAAGTATCAATGCAGTCACGTCGACTGACTGCCACAAGGATGGTGTGGCACGAAGTGCAGCTCCTCTCTATGGCCACGGGTATCCATGAGGAGGCTTTGCCATCTAACCACCATTTTTTAAATTGTTATTTGATTGAAAATTCCCAAGATTTCGTGATTTTTTTTTTTTTTTTTTTTTTACTTTAAGGTAAAGTTACAGCTTTTTAGAAGGAGCGGGAGGGGGAGAAAGGAAACAGAAACTTTTGAGCAGTTGCCATATCAGCAAAACCCACTTGCTGCAGCACCGGGGATCTCCTGCTCCTCTTTCCCAAACAAATGGCACACCCGGCCCCATTGGCTGTCAGGGTGCCCCATTCCTCTGGGAACCTTCAGCTTTCCTGTGCCCAGAGGCATCCCATCGTCAAAGRACTGAAAGCTTCCATACCCTTCCTCCCAGAGAGCCACAGCAGTTACCTCAAACCATCTCATCTTTTTTTTTTTTAAATAAATGCAGACATGTAGTTCTGCTAGAAAGCAAGAGCTGGAGGGTCCTAGCGCTGCCTTCTGTTATCTTTCGGGGCATCCCAGTGGGCTTCTTCCTGGGAATTGCCGCACGGCTCCTGCTGCAGCGCCAGGAATGGTCCCTCCTGCCCAGTCCGTCAGGAACAGGGGAGGGAGCGTGCAAGAAGCCACCAGCATCATTCCCCGAGGGAGCACTCCCTGAGCACTCCCTGAGCTCACCCGGGCCGTGAGAAATACCTGTGTCTGACACCTGCGACCAGACACACGGAGCTCCTTCTCCCCGCAAAGGAAAAGTTTGTCCCCTCTGGAAGTGACAGCGGGGCCAAGAGAGCTGCCAAGGTGCAATTTAGAAATGAGGGGCCCGTCTGCTCCCTCTGTTCGGGATGAAATGGTCGGACTTTTGTCACTGAGCGATATTGCAGGCAGCTGTCTGAGAACGCTCCCCTTCCTTCGGGACGGCCTCAATTTTCGTGCCTGCTCGCTGGAGTCCTAAAAGCTTGTTCCCGGTCGGTTTTGCTTGCAAAGCGCAATTAGCACTTCGCACGCATTTGATCAGGTGCTAATTTAACTCGGGGGACGATTTACCTTTCTAAGCATATGCTAATAGTTCTCTTCAAGAAAAAAAAGGAAAAAAAAAAGAAAAAAAAAAGGGGGGGAGGAGGGATGACGAGACAGGATAGAGCGAAAGCAGCAGATAAATTATTTTTAACTGGATCAAAATGATGACATTCCTTTTCCTACTCATCGCTGGCTGAGTCATGCCAACCGTCCCGAATGCGSGGATGTGCAGCAAGGACAGCAGCAAACAGCTCGGAGAAGGCAGGGCTGGAGGAGCACCCAGGGCTCTGCACCATCCTTGGGTGGCTGCCCTTCCCTGGCAGAGCCCTGCTATTCCCAAACCCTTCCTTCCCCGCTGCTCCACTCCCCATGGCTTGGCCATGGCCCAGGCTCGTGGGGCAGGTGTTCTACTGCATCGCCCGAACCCAAAATATAAAATTTCTATATGTTCCATTCGATGGATGTGCAAACTTGCACTGGGGCAGCTGAGGGGTCAATAAAATGTCCCTAATCTGGATAAGTGGGGCATAAAAGCATCTCTCACACCAGCCTTGCCAGGGAGGTGTTGCAACCAGCACCACAGCCTCAGCCTTTTCTCAAATGGCTTTTTTTTAATTTTTTTTTTTTTTTACAACAGCTCTGATCAAGGCTCAGCAATTAGTTGTTGAATCTCTGGTATCCATCTAGAACATGTAGGGGGTTGTTTCTCACAGATCTGCTGTATTTGGSAAAACAAAATCTGGTTTGGAAGAAACAAAAAAAAAGGGTTCTTGGCAGCTCCCCAAAATCTGGAGAGTGTGAAGATCACTGGTCACTTCCAAGAGCTTTTGCCACTTTTGTAACTCACATTGCCTGGCATAGCAGAGCCCCTGCTGAGCCCTGGATTTSTAGAAACTCCATAAAAGAGTCAAAGTCGTTTTTTCCACCCTCATTTTGTATGTCTTAGGCTGCGGCAATTCCATCACYGCCTCAGATTGTTATTCAACAACTGAAAAATTTCCCTGCCAGAGATATTCCCCAGTCCAACAACATATTTCACATCACCTTTTGTTTCATGCAGGATTTGGAAAGAAAGTTTATGAGCTTGGAGACTGAGCCTAGCAGATCCCCTGCCATTTTCCCCTCTGTGATGCCACCCTTCAGAAACTCTCCTTTACCCTGAAAGCAAACAATTGACTCTGGGCAGGGAAGGAGGGATGGTTTAATAAAAACYGCCAGGGTATCACTGGACAAGAGGGCAAAACACAGGACAAAAGGGCAACAGGATCGACATGACTCTCCTCAGAACAGCAAAAATGCTTCCATTCCTGTGGTCCAGGGGCCAGGTGGGATGCCAGCAATTAGTTGCTCCTGCTCTTAATGTTAATGAACCAAAGAGATTGTCAGCACACCATCCCAACACTTTGGTTGGTTAACACTAAAGTCACTTTACTCGAAATCRCCAGTGGGTCTGTGTTTCTACCGGGCTGTGGGCTGGGAAGATAAGATCAAGATTAGTAATTTTAATGTTTTTCTCCTTCCTCTGATTTTAATTTGGTGTAGCTCAAGCCTTGGTGGCTTCCTAATTTCCTTGAAAACACAAGGACTCCTGGCCAAGGCAGGGTTATCCAGAGGCACAGCCATGGAGAGTCTGGAATGCAGAGCGATGCCTCAGGACACTGCAGGCAGGGAGGTGCTGGTGGAGGTGCAGGGAGCATCCCASGACCCRGTGGAGGTGCAGGGAGCATCCYAGGACCCGCTGGAGGTGCAGGGAGCATCCCAGGACCYRSTGGAGGTGCAGGGAGCATCCCAGGACCYRSTGGAGGTGCAGGGAGCATCCCAGGACCCRSTGGAGGTGCAGGGAGCATCCCAGGACCCAGTGGAGCTGCAGAGAGCATCCCAGGATCCGTGAGTCCTGCTGGAGAGCAGGAAGTGTGGTGGGGCCAGGTCACCTCTGGCTGGGCGAAGCCTTTGGAAGCCGTGTGGCCCTGCCTGGGCTGGAATCCCTCTGCAGTTGCCACTTCAGAGGGCAGCAGTGGAAAAACGAGCGTGTTTTCCCTTCGTGTCACCTCTACCCATCCCACAAACGTACTCATTTGCATGCCTTACCTCTCTCTCCTGCCCCGAAACCATTCCYGCTCATTCTCTTTACTCTGTTCAAATTGCTTTTACGCCGTGTCTGACACCCCACAGGTCCCTTCAATTCGCAACTGCTGTTATTTGGCGGAATGTTTTCCCTAGGTCAACAGACTTTCATTTCAGGGTAGATAATCCTCGGAATATCCCCTGCGGGAGGCCGGGCTCCGCTCCGCGGCGGAGAGGCTCTTTGTCAGGGTAATAAACCGAAAGCAGGATTTAGAAGAAATTACCTAGAAATTGAGTCCTTCGCCCGTAGCTTTTTGTTCCTCCTTTGAGTCATGTTTTCCTAAGGGCTTTTCAAAAATGGGGATCAAGAATGTGCATTATCTTTGCAGAGCGGCGGAGAGGCAGCAGACAGATTAGTCTGGCAGGGAAGGGCACGCATGCAAAGGCCACTACAAAGACAAAAAAAAAAGGCTCTGCCTTCCAGTAAAGATGAAAAAAGTTGTGTTTGGGGTTTACTGCCCTTAATTTCAAAACGTGCACTCAAAAGCATTGTTGGTTTGTCCGCATTTTAATTCCTACATGGCTTTCCTGAGAAAATAAAGTTTTCTAATATAGAGTCTCCTTAGCAAAATATGATTAATTACATACACATGTATGTTTTATATTTTAATGCATTTTATGTGTGTAATGAATATGATAAATATTCATTTATTAATATGTAAAATACCATTACCTTGTTAAGATGATGACACCAATGGTTTTGAATGTCTTTCCTAAGAGGCSATTCTTGGCTTGGTAGTGCTGACCTCCAGTTTTCCTGGTGCTCTTTTGTTTCAAAGGTTGGCATTTTAGGCAAAGTCAAGGGGTCTGATTTCTATCTTTCCCATTTACACTCTCTTTAARAAGTAATGTCATTTTCCTGCTTTCTCTTTCCTCTCTACACCTTTATGGCACTCTCTAGTGCCTGGTTATCTCTCACAGAGAGAGCAAACTCAGTTCTTAGCCAAAATATAACCACTCATGAGTGCCATTCCAGTTTGTAAAAGTCTCCATGAACCAAGGAAGCCTTTCCCTGGCAGTCCATACAGGAATGCTGAGGCCCTGCAGAAACCAATGACCTTTGACTCTTGCAGGTTTGGCTGTCTCCTGCTGTCTGAGCCCAGGACACAGCACCCTTCTGAAAACCTCAAAGCTTTTAAGACCCTGCATTGTGGACACTAAGCAGAATTTATTAATGGATTAGCAGTGGCATTTTTACAAGCTCTGAGGGCCATCACTGTTTTGTGTGTCAGAGGCACATACACAGCACAGGGGTGAAGGGAACTCCTGGGTCACTGAATTCGTGCCCCTGCTGTGGCAGACTGCCAAGTCCCATAAACCTATACATAAATTTACCTCGTTGCAGTCCACAGACACTGGGGGGAAGAKGAGAGGGAGGGCCTTGCTGCCTCTTTGGATTTTGGAAAATGTTCTAAAACCTCTTCAAAACTAACTTCAAGCCAACGTGTTTTCCTGATTATCTTAAGTCATTCACTTTAGAAAATGAGGCCCTTTTTCCCTCGTGTTCAGTGTGAAGGTGCAGAAAAAGGCATCATCATATACTCAGGTCTTTCAGTCTTGTCCTGTAAGGATCAGAGAATCACAGAATCATAGAATGTTAAGGGCTTGGAATGGACCTTAAAAGATCATCTCGTCCCAACCCCTCCTGCTGTGGGCAGGGACATCTCCCACTATCCCAGGCTGCTCCAAGCCCCATCCAGCCTGGCTTTGAGCACTGCCAGGGATGGGGCATCCACAGCCTCCCTGGGCAACCTGTGCCAGGGCCTCACCACCCTCACARTAAAGAACTTCTTCCTAATATCAAACCTAAATTTTCCTTCTTTCAGTTTGTACCCACTCCCCCTTGTCCTATCACTAGAGTTCCTAAYGAAGAGTCCCTCTCCAGCTTCCCTGTAGCCCCTTCAGATTCTGGAAGTCTGCTTTGAGTTCTCCACACAACCCTCTCTTCTCCRGGATGAACAGCCCCAACTTTCTCAGCCTGTCTTCACAGGGGAGGTGCTCCAGTCCTCTTACCAACTTTGTGGCTGCTSTGGACTTGCTCCAGCAGTTCCATGTCCTTCCTATGTTGGGGACACCAGAACTGGACACAGCACTCCAGGTGGGGTCTCACAAGAGCTGAGTAGAGGGGGAGAATCRCCTCCCTCGACCTGCTGCCCATGCTCTTTTCGATGCCCAGGATGTAAAAATCTGTTTTGTGTTGGTGCCAGAGTCAACTCAGCCCAGTGGAAGATCAGCAGCGTGTCCTGSGTGTTCCTGCTGAACCCTTGGAAATGACTGCTGCAACCACACTGACTGTTTCACCTTCCTCTAGGAATTTATCATTTTAGATAGGCCTTAAAACATTTTAAGCAAGTTAATTCTGTGAAACACAGAGCTTAGCTTGATCCTTTGGATGACTTTCAGCCGACCCACGGATCTCCCTCCCTTACTACCATATTTGCAATTATTTTTCCCTSAAGCAATTACTCTGAGCCCATGTGTGACTGAGATCWGTTTAATTCACCTGCAATTTCCCCTTCCTTGTCCCTGTCTTTGCTCTACAAGCTCTCCAGCCACCTGATGCTGGTCTTTGAYGAAGAGCAGCCCTTTCCTGGTGGGTTTCACCTCGCCAGGGTGCCCAATGTGTTACTCTGATGTAGAAAGGCAAATGTGACACTGTGCTCCTGACATGCCATCATTAACACACACACACACCTCCCAGAATTTTTTAATGCTATGTATGATTTCCCAGGAGTCAGGCAACATAAGCTGAAATAATGAATTTATGGTTCATGCCCACCATCTGATTTGTCTTCCTGTCAGCCTCGCCCCTGCCAGCGTCGTCTGAAGATAATTCTCCATTCCGGGGAGAATTAATCTGTTAAGAGGGAGGGAGGAGGGGACCAGGAGAACTGGGATCTGTCACAGAAAAGCCACCTCAGTGACAACACAGGCAGTGATTTCTTACCTGTTAGCACAACGAGAAAGTCAATGCAAAGCAGGGGAAAGTCAAACGTTGCGAGGTCGCCTGTGTGTTTCTCAGTCAAGAGCCAAACCCTTCACCTTTGATATTTCCCCTGGGGCTGTTGGGTGCTGCCTGCCCACTCTGAGCAGTGCCAAGGGGTGCCAGGATGTGGTCTTGGCAAGGGGGCAGGAAGGGAGRAAAGGGGGCAGGGGAAGTGACCACGCTGCACTCTGCTTATTGTATAAAAGGAACATTGTCATCTACTAAATAAGGAGATTATGCAAGAAAGAGATTGCTACTGAAATAAGTTGACTCAAATCCCACAAAAATTCATGGGATAGTCAAGAATATTGTGCCTGACTGTCCTGAGTACAGACACCTTTTTGGCCTTGGCTGGTTACAGTGGGGAGGGGAGCACCAAGCTGGCTGGAGCATCCTTAAACTTTGGTGTGTGGTGCAGCCCTCTCCACCCTTGTGCCAGAGGTGCCATGAGCCCGAAAAGCAGTACCTGGAGCTGTGCTTTTGTGGGCTGATCAGGTGATCATCTCTCTCCTTGCAAAGACATTGCCAAGGACCACCCCATGGCTTCCTCCCCAGCTCCCAAAGAGATTCCACGAGCAAAGAAAACTCTTGTAAAAACCCAGAAGGACCTTGGCCTCATCTGGATCAACTCTCCAGGAGCTTCCCTGCTTGATTTGGGAAGCTGGACTGGCAGAGAGGGTAACAGCAGCTTTCCCCTGGGGTACCCTTGGTGCTGGTTGTTCCCATTGAACACACTCCTCTGCATGGTTTTGATTTCCACTGAGCAGCTCCTCCCTGCCCTGCTCCTGAGGAGGATGAATGCTCCCTGCTCCTGCTTTGGAGTAGAGCATCTCCCCGTGTTTCTCTGGAGGCCACCTGCAGTGCAGTGCAAACTATCTGCAGGGAAGTTTTACTGTTTTAATTTTTTTTTAATGGAGCCATTTTTCCAACCCTACCTCCTGCAAAGCTGGTTGACTTAGTCATCCTGGGCTCCAAATGTGCAGGGCTCGCTGGGAGGCAGCAGCTGTCRTACAAGGGCTGCAAAATGAGTTATCCTCTCCGGCAGCCCCCGACACCTTTGGTCCTCCCACGGCCAGAAGCGAGTGCCTCATCCTCATCCCGAGATTTCCGCCCTTTCCAGCAGTGCAAAGTTCCCAGGTCACAGCTGCTGCTGCAACAAAAGGTAAAGCCATTCTGAAGTGATAAATTCCCACAGATCACGGTGCAGACCTCGATTACACCCAGGAGTTTCATTTATCCCTGCTGTTTGTCTTATGAGCCTTGTCCTCTTGCATATGCATATGCACACACCCAGATACGGCCACACTCGGCATAGAACAGGATTGTTTCAGTGCCTGTTCATTTTACAACAAAACAGGCTGACTCCAGATCGATAATCTTTTATTTTCAAGTTCCCAGACAGTTTTGCTGGGGTGTGGCATTCCCCACCTTTCCCCCTGAAATGCTGACACAGGAGTTATCACCAATAGTTCCGAGAGCAGATTAGAGACGGAAACTTTCCCTTTGTTCTCAGCTTGATAAATGAGGGAGAAACCTCGTGCCTGTGAGCAGAAAATGAACAGCTGGGCATTTCTGCTTCACTGGGACAYGCAGAAAGCTCATGTCTTTACTTCCTTCGCCTTGGATGTGGCTCTTGGAAAAAATGTAGGTGTGCACACGGTGAGCAAGGTGCCAGTGGCCACGGCGGGCACGAGATACCCAGTTCCCTTGACTAAATACACACAAAGTTTGGCCATAAAACACCTCCTGACCCTCAGGCTCTGTGCACAGAGCATGCAAAGAGCTCTGGAACAGCTGCTTGCAGCCAGTGGTCACGATGCAGCGATGCCAACAGGCGAGCATCAGTCACGAGTGGCTGTCCTTGAGGTGACACGGGACAGGGGGTACGAATGCTGCAGCCAAGGTGTTTCCACAGATGGTGTTATGTGGGTTTCATATCTCCCCCTCGGCTTATCATCAAAAAAGCAGCGCTTGTTTTGTGCCTGGCTGCTGGAAGTCCCCAGAGGATAACGCTGTCCCGGAGCCAGGCAGGGAAAAGGCTTGCCCAGCCCTGGGAGGGAAGCCTGGGTAGGGACGAGTGAAGGTCAAGTGAGACCTTCACTAAAACCTTTCCCTTCAGGCCCAGGGAGTGGAGTAGCATCTCTGGCTCCTCTGGTCAGCTGTCCTAGGAGACAGTAAGGAGAGACTTCAAGCTCAAGTGGAAGAGGTGGGAGGAGAGCCTTGGAAATACTTCTTTCAAAGGAGTTTTCTCTGGGGTAATGATATCACGAAGTAAATCAGGACGGAGCATCTCATCCTTGAATCACTGTGGAGCCCACCTGTGACATGACTCATGGCCTTGGTGACTTATTTAGGATGACTGAACCTCATGAGAGTCCTGTGATTAAGCAGCCACCAGCACTTGTGAAGTGCCTTGACTTGTCAGGGCCCCAAATATAGAAGGTTTTGGTCAGACTGGAGGAATGTTTTGATGAATAAAGATTTCCAGGGGAGCCCACATTTGCCAACAGCAGGAAGAACAGTGATTTTTTCTAAAGTGATGCTCCCAGCCCAAATTTGGCTAAGAAAGAAGATATAATCTTTCACTTTCAGCATGAGTGCTAATGCAAATGCCCTCACCATCTGCTTTATTTGCACACACACACACACATGCACACTCAGCGTACAAAACTCTAATTTTCCCCTTTTTCAAGCAGCACATCCCACTGCAACGGGAGCAGCGCAGCGGGGCTGTCCCAAGCACGGCTCCTGGCCCGGATCCCATCCCAGGTGTGCTGTGCCGTGCTGTGCTGGGCACACAGGTGCCTCCTCTCACCTCTCACAGGAGAAATCGCAGTTTTATGAGCTGGGCTGCGAGGCGATGCCGTCCGCGTGTCCATCCTTGCCCCGACCTCAGGTTGTGCTGGGTCGTCCCCGGGGGAGCCAGCGCAGGCTCCAGCCATTCCTACGCGGCCAGGAGTCAGGCTGGGGGCTGAGGCATCCCAGCCCTGCTCCGGCAGAGGGAAGAGCAGGGGCTGCCTCCGCCAGCCCCCGCGCTGGGGAGACTGAGACGCGCCGYGCACCCGCTCCGCTCCGGCGTGACTGCAGAGAGCGAACGGTAAATAATTGACACTTCGCTCTGCCGGCAGCCAGCACCCCCGGCGGCAGCTGGGTTTGTCATTCTGCCTCCCCTCAGCGGCTCTAATTTCAAATTTACAGTAACATATGCCCAGAGAGCTGCCGGCCTCCCCCCAGCATCGCGGCCGCCCGTTCCCTGCTGCCCCGCGCGGTGATGGGTGAGGAGTGACTGACAGCTCTGCCTCTGCCACGGGTCTTCTCTTGGCCTCCCGTGGAGCCAGAACAGAACCTTTTTGTTCCTTCCCCTCTGGTTTGGGGGTTTTTTATAYGATTATAATTTAGCCTGGGCAGCTGGGGACCAGGGTATTTCCAGTACGTTTACTTAGCTCTATGTCTCCCATTAACGTCAATGACAATTGCACGGCTAAAACTGTGCAGATCCTGTTGAAGATTTACCCCCTCCCCGGGTTAGCATTTTACAGAGATGAGATTTCCCCTCCCCCTTTCAGAGCCTTTGCTGCAGTCATTCCGTGGAGGGAAAACTGGGAGTCCCTGCGCAAGGGGAAGAGCTGCTCGCTTCGGAAATGGAAATCAGGGAAGRGTTATGGAGGGACAGGGGGAGTGGGAAGGCTGGAGCCTGACCTTCCCTGTCCAGTCTCACTCCATGGCAAGGCACAGGACGTCTGCTGAGACCCACAGATCCTTTTGCTGTGGAAGTGTTAAAACAAGATAGGCAGAAGAGGCTTGTTTTTTTCTTTAAACCTCATTTGCTGCATACAATCTGCCTGAAAAATAAGAACATTTATCAGCCCTTTCCTTCTGACAAGTCCCCAGCTTCAGTGAGGGTTTTGGGTCACCCAGGAGGGGAAGCCTGGGGGAGGATGGGGGTTGTGTCCCCACACTGTTACCTGGCACAGCATCAGTGGCCACTGTGGCTCTGCCGTGCAGGACAGACGAGGCCACCTGGGCAGCATTTCTGCCACAGTCTCCTTGAGGATGGTCAAGCCCTGGGAGCTCTCCCTCCTCCAGCAGKSMCTGCTGGAGGAGTTATTTGTCCCTCTGACACCAGCCATAAATTCCAAGGCCAGGAGGAGTCATTACGGTCGGCCGGGCTGACCTCTGATAAAACATGGAGCGTGATTTGTGCGTCAAACCCAGGACTTTCTTTGGAGATCTCATAAATCATTGGGAAAGGCAGTCAGCCCTGATTTTAAAGGCTGCACACCGCTGTGCTGTGTCCCTGGGTAAGCTATTGAAGTGGTTAATTATCCCTGTGGAGCAAATGCCTGCCTTTATCCCCAGCCTGAGCCGTCCTTCCTGCGCACGGGCGCAGCCGCAGCGCCGTGTCGTGCCTCTGCTCAACATCCCGACGGATCCCCCGGGCACAGCTCTTCCCAGGGGGCAGGGGTTGTCAGCCACGGTCACACCACCTCCTGACTTTCCCTCTGACGAGCCRAACGGATTGGATTTCCTCAGCCTGATTGGCCAGCTCACTTCGGAGAGGCAGCTACSTGGATTTTTCTGCTCTCGTGTCAGGAGGTCACGCACGTCCAAGTCAAATGTAAAGTGGAAAAGGAGTCAGGAGTCCACGGTCTCAAGTGGGTGCCCCAGCCCACCTAGAATYACCTGTGGGCCGAAGGCACTCCCCACGGATGGGAGAGAAACAACCCCTGTGTTTAACCTTCTGGCCCAAGCAGGAAGAGCACAGAGCAGCGTTTACGGAAGTCAGGCTGGGCGGGCAGGGGGTGAATGTGCCAAGGATGAGAGACCCTCTGGCAGGTCACATGATCCAATGTTTCATGAGCTAAGTGACCTCATCCTGTCAGAAGGGGTGGGGTTTCTGCCCYGAAGGTGAGGGTTTGCAGCCCAGGAAGGGCCTGATGTGCTTCAGGCTTTGCTGGAGCATGTCCAGAGAAGGGCAGCGGAGCTGGGGAAGGGGATGGAGCACAAGTCTGGTGAGGAGCAGCTGAGGGAGCTGGGGGTGTTTAGCCTGGAGAAGAGGAGGGTCAGGGGGGACCTTATCACTCTCTACAACTCCCTGAAAGGAGGTTGTAGCAAGGTGTGGGTCAAGCTCTTCTCCTAGATAACAAGTAAGAGAATGAAAGGGAGCCTGAAGTTGCACCAAGGGAGATTTAGGAAAATTTTTTTCCCCAGATGGGTGGTCAAGCATTGGAACAGGCCGCCCAGGGAAGTGGTGGAATCACCATCCCTGGAAGTGTTCAGAAAAAGTGTAGATGTGGCACYTGGRGACTTGGTTTAGTGGTGGACTTGGCAGTGCTGGGTTAGTGGCTGGACTCTGATGATCTTAAAGGTCTTTTCCAGCCCATGGCGTGAGCAAGAGGCCAGCTCCGAGATCCACACCCATCCCTCTGGATGCACAGCACAGAGCTTTACACCCATCCAGCTCAGCCAGAGGTGACCCTGACCCATTTCCCAGGCCAGCCCACCCCGTGCTGTGCCAGCCCTTCTGCCAGGGGAAGAGAGGAGCCAGCTCCCAGGGAAGGTGCTGTTCCTGCAGCCGGGTTTAGTGGGGCCAGGGTAGCGTGGAGTCCATCCAGAACCACTCTCATTTCCTGAGCTGGGACCAAGGGCACTGATGTTCTTTAGTCTGGCAGAGGATAAAGCACTGAAGGGAGTGATACTTCAGGCTGCCAGGTTGTCTGCAAGGAGCCAGAGGAGTCTGCCCTACACTGGGGAGGGCAGGAGGTGAACATCAGTGGGGGATTCTCACAGGACCAGTGCTTTAAAAGCAATCTAGAGGCCAGAGCGAGCTGGCTGTTAGATTTTGAATCAAACCTTCCTCTCCCGAGGGAAAGAAACAACTTCCTCTAAAAGGGTCAAAGACAGTGGAATTAGTCTGCATCTTTTCACTGGAGGTCATTGCATCTCCCCAGCTGCCACAGGATGGAGTGCTGTGGGTACTCTGATAYCCAGCAGCTCATCCTTTGGCACCTGCATTTCAGCTTCCATGCTAGACAGAGGGTCTAAGAAGTTCTCCTGGTTCTTTGTCCTATATTCCAGCCCGACCTGACCTCTGCARGAGACAAAATGGTTTCCAGGGTGGGTGCATCTTACAGCACTGGGCTGTCTTYTCATCAAGCACCCCTCAAGGTGTGAGACATGGTAGGAAAAGGGAAGGATCCATGAGGAATTTGATCAGGTGCATGAGCTCTCGTGCCACCAATCTGCTGTTCGCTCCAGTGTATTTGAGGTGGGAGAGAAATACAGTCCCCAGACAAAAGGTGATCATCTCTTGCATGCTAATTCCTGTAATTAGTCTCCATTTACTCTTCTTTCTGATGGCCCCGTTGTCACTGTCAGAACACAACCCAAAATCACAYGTTTGTGAAAGGGCAGATAAGGCTCTCTGAGAGCCAGTCTGCAGCTCCAAAGTCAACTGCTATTTTCAGTGCAGTCCCAAGTTCCAGAATTCCTCCTCTGCAGGTCCCCAGCATCCTCTCATGTTGGTTTTCCTGATCTGCTGTACAGGTCACCTTGGCCATCAGAAGACCCCTGGGAAGGTGACGTGCAGGAGGGAACTGAGGGGACTGTCCTAACAGTGCAGTGCAGGTGAAGGGCCTAAGCCACCCTCAAAACACTGTCACAGGTGAGCCTGAAGGATGCTGTGTCCCCTCCTGGTGGAGACACTGCTAGARGTGTCACCACCATCCTCCAGGGGCATCAGTCCCTACTCTGTGGGCACCCTGTGCCTCTACACAAACCTCCTTACGACACTCTTGGCCTACCAACCCTCTTTTCAGGTGGCTGTTTTCCTTTTTTGTTCCCTCTTTTGCCATGCCAGATACACCAATGGCATAAAACACAGCCTCAGAAATTGCCCTTGTTGCTCTCTGAGTTACCCTGAACCCAGCATGCCCCAAAAGCCCAACCCTGGGCATMGCAGGGATGCACCAGAGCCCTCGAGATGCTCCCCTTGCTCTRGACCTGCCTGGACCCTGGAGCCAGCACTGATCCTGAGAGGTCACCACCCTGCTGGCCTGTGCCTTGGCCYTCCAAACCCAGGCACAGGGCATGCAGTGATGGCTGGCCACTGTCCTTTTGCTTATGACTTTGGSTCATTTAGATTAAAAAGGCTGTGATAGAAACATTTGTGGTTTCCCAGGAGAAGGTGGCATCTAGGTAGATTCTTGTTATGGCTTCATTTGTTGCCTACATCTGTAACTAATGAGTTGGATTAAGAGGATGGGCTGGTTTGGGGCTTGCTAGTCCTTTCTAGAGCTCCCTTCAAGCCTGTKGGACAGCTGGCACAGGTTAAGAACTGTGTCTGTCCTGATATTCCCTCTTTTGGAGCACAGCAGAGATCTGCACTGCCCTTCAAAGGAAGCACTTTGATGCAAAGGCTTTGTCTGTCTTGGCTTTCTTTACCTCCCTTGCTCTGGAGACTCTTAAATTCTCAGGTCGTGGGTGGGGCTTTCCAAAGACAAGTCTGAAATAAGCCATACCTTGTTTATTCACCCCAAAGTAGTGGCCATGATTCACCTGCAGATATCACACCAGTGTCTAGCTGGATGCCCCTGTTCTATTTATTTCTGCAGCTCTGCTTATAGATAACAAGTTTAAAATCATGGGACTGGACAGGATCTCCTGGGTTGTGGTGTCCCATCTTCTTCTGTCACCCACAGTCACGTTATGCAACTGCTTTCATGGGCTTGCAAAGCTCCAGCTTAAAATTAGGCAGAGCTTTGCTCCTAGGATTCCTCCAGGAAAGCCTTTGCAGAACTCCATTCCYCCAGCAGTCATTAGTGCTGTCATTCCTCGTCTAAACATAGTCAGGAACAGTTTAGAGGCATTTGCTCAACGGCCAGCGTTATCCCCAAGCTTAAATCACTCATCTCTCCTTTCAGTGGACACGCTGGAAAAAGAAAAGTGGTTATGGAGAGTGGCCACGTCCCCACGGAGCCCCCCAGGCTGCAGGGAGCTGTCGGGGTCCATCGCAGGGCGCGGGGCCAGAGCCCGAGCTGGCACAGGGAGATGTCCCCGGCAGCTCAGGCACAGTCCCAAGGTCTCAGCGAGCCCTCGTCCCCTGGTACTGCTGCCTCCAGGCCCTTCTGGAAGCACTGATTCCATTTGCATTTGCCTTCTCCCGTGGCTCACAGCCATCTCATGCCTGAGTGATCCATCTCTGCTCCTTTGTGGATAAGCTGCCAGCGTGCAGCAGAAATTCTTGTTTGTAGTGTCCAAGTACACGGCGGCGCATTTTTTACTGCTAAATTACATCCCATTTGTCTCGGTCTCACCCTCCGGGGCACCCAGCTCCTCCTGCGCAATATCCCAGCCCTTACCAGCTCCAGCAGCGACTCCCAGCCTCACGTCACTCCTGCCTTCTCTGCTAGGGTCATTTCAAGAAAATAAGGACTAAGATAGCATCCAAGACAGCTCCTCCACGAATCCCACCAGGAGCCCCCTGCCAAGTGTTAATTCCCCTTTCGGCATGGCCTGATTTCTACCCATTGGCTGGTCCTTGACCCAGGCTAAATCTCTTTCAGGGCACCTCATCTTAACGAGCATGTTCCTGCTTGGCGACAAGGAATCAGGAATTGCCTYCTCCGTGTCCTGACTCCAGCAAGCCATGTGCAGACTGCAGCTGGGAAACCTATCCCTTCCTTTGTTCCATTTGTCCCGTGTTTCTCCATCCTTCCTGCAGAGCTGGCCCCAACACCTCTCTCCTGCAGAGGACAAGTGAACTGGTGCATGGCTACTCCCACTGCATTCCCCAATCCCTTTGCTTTCCCTGTTCCCATCCCCTTCCACAGGCCCTGGCCCGGTGGCTCCATGAAAAGCTGTCAGCCTTGCAGTTGCAAAGGATGGCCCTTCCTGCACACCAGGCTGGAGYTATCCTTGTCCCCTAGGTCTGATGTGCTCTTTATCTCATAAATCCCAGGCATTTGCTCCCGTTTCCCTTTGCCCCATGCTGTTGCCAGTAGCTGCTGCTGACAAAAAGTTCATGCTGGGGTGACAAAGTATTTAGCTCATGCTGGGCTGATGCCTACAGAACCTGGGCTAAGCCACATATTTTTGTTTATTTCTTCCTGCCAGGTTCTTCTTTTCTTTACTGCTCTCCCTTTTGCTCTCTGTTGGTCCCCTCTGCATTTTTAATATTACCACTGTTAAAGTTTTATAAGCCTRGGCTGGCATTTTTATGGGTGTAATATTCTTACAGTTCAGGATGTTTTTGAAATATTATATTTATTTTTTCCCCCCCACACTCAAAACTCCTTCAGTTGGCACAACGGAAGTGACTTTAAAACTTTAAGCAAGGTTAAAAATCTGCCTTTTTTTTCTCCTCCCCTCTTTGGAGCTCTGAAACTTTTTAATGACAGAGTGTGAGTGTGTATCCAAGWGCAGAGAAGGTAGGGAAATAGAGGAAAAGCAACAGTTAATTAATATTGCTGGGAAATGAACTCTGTGCCACAYATTTCATCTGTTTTGGACTTTCTGAATTTGTCTGGGAGTTACTTAGAGYCAGTTGCTCTCTCTTGTTATGCTGTGGGAAGCTGAGAGACACCAGATTTTTCAAGCTCTGAGCTGGATAAGTCACTAAAGTGTCCTCTGCAACCTGGGAAAAAGCAACCATACSAAGTGTGGTGCGCAAACTCCACAGCAAAAGAGGTGGGTGGATGGGGGTCCTAAAGGTTGTGCKTCAGGCTCCATTTTTCCCTCATAAAAGATGCCCCCAGGCCACTTGATTGAGAGAAAGATGGAGTGTGATATCTTAAAAAAACCCCATCTTTTTGGTTCTCATCGCATTGACCTCAAGAGGAGTCTGATTTTATATAAAAAAAAGAAGAAAAACAGTGGTGAAGATTTTTGCTCTTATGGATTATATCCTCTAATATATATTTCCTTTGCAGAGTAGATCATACATCAGCCATCTGGATGCACAAGGCCCTGGGCATGGATGAGAACTGTGGGCTGCAYGGGAACACCCCTGAGGTGCACAAGGAGGGACATTAGAGACAGTAGATATATGGCAGTCTCTTTTTCAACCTGTTTCGAAGGAAGCAATCACAGCACTTTTTCAGTTCACTCACTGAARAAATCCTTTCCTCACTGTCGAGCCAGCTCAAACCCTGAGCCCTAAAGGGCCCCCACACGTTGTGAAAGTCCATTTTTCTTGTCCTTTTTCCATTTCCAGCCAGCCTGAGGTGCTCAGCTTTGAAATAATTTCAACAGTGCTTTCCTTTTGGAACGCTAGCACAGCTTCCTAAAGCACCTTACCAGTAATTACCAGGTTAGCTCGCAGCAAATCTGGGTGATGGGTGCCGCTGTTCCAGAAAATGAGCCACCGGCACAAGGTCATGCAGAAAGACTGTAGCAAAGCAGTACTCCCCCCGCTAATTCTGAGCCTTTTTCTGGTCAATATAACAAAATGCAATCAGCCACTGCCTAATCATTTAGCTCTGGGCAGACTGAGGTACCCCGAGGACTGGCTGACCCTCCTGCAGAGCACCAGCTCCCCACYTCGGTGCGGTTCTGCACGCTCCTGGCAGCAGGTGGGTTAAAGCTGAGTAGGAAAGATCATTCAGCTATAAAGAGGGGAAAGGCAATTACTTTGGCTTCCAGTTTTCAGTCGTGCCTGCTTCAGTTTCACCGCAGGGAGTTCCCTCAGCAATTAAACCTTAACTCGGCCACCACACGGCACCACCACACAAACTTCCCACACGGCCTCGATGTGAATACATCTTCAGAACCTCTTACAAAGCACAGGCCAAGCTGGTGTTGTTTGCTCCTATGTAACACCAGCAAAGCTACTTTTTAATCRCTATTATTCTGTGACTCGATGTGCATCTCCCTTAGAGATGTTTGCTGCACGAACATCAACAGGAGCCACCTACTGTGCGTGGGCAGGCAGCAAGAGGCCTCATGTTGGCCAGGAATCCAACCAGCCCAGGGTCTGGCACATGTCTGTGTGCCCTCTGAATAGGCAAAACATCTCTCTGGAATGGCATGGTTGTGGTGGGATTGAGGGCAGGGCTATGACCCCATGACCACATCTCTCTCCAGCCTTTTCCGTGGACAGGGAACRGCGATGCCCTCAGCATGCTCCCTGTCCCCCTGCAGGGATCAGATTTACAGGAATGCAAGGCAGAGATGCAAGAAGGAGTCTGTTTCTCCACAGCCACAGATCTGGTGCGGGCAGCTTCCTTGCGAGTTGGTTCACCTGGAGAGCTCCATGTCTCCCTYGGTGCTTTGACAGTCAGTGTCGCTCAGGACACGGAGGAGCCAGGGCTTCCCAGGGCCTGTTCATCCCCTGGGCTTGTGACAGCCACCTCTGGGCTCGTCAGGATTCCTCTCAGACTCACAGCTGTAGCTTGAGCTATCCTTACTTTCCAGGGCTTTTCTCGYCCTCCCAGGGCACCTCTTGATTTTGCCTGAGGGAAAAACGCGCATTTCATCCGGAGAAACATTTGATGAGGAGCTCCATTCATTTTCGGGGAATTAGCACTGGTTAAACCAATCATCAGAAAAGCAGGCATGGATTTAAAGCCTACAGGGATACATTTACAACAGCCTGTGGTCTATAAACACAGCTACAGCTTCCGTGCGTGTGGTGATATAAAGCAGTTTGTGCACGGGATTTGTGGAAGGTGGCTGTTTGTTGCACTGCACCACAGATAACGTTTGTGCAAAAGCTTTGTGCCCCCTAAGTAGCTGGAAAAAGATGGTGAAATGTTCCCAGGCTCTCCTGGGCTGCCTGCYCAGCCTCAGATCTCGCTCTGTCCTTGCCAGAGACCTGGTGACCGCATCCCACTTGCGTGTCCCATTCACACCCGGCAGAGATGATGCTCTGGCTGTGCCAGTGGGGTCACTYTTAGCACAGCTGTGCCCCACCTCAAACATCTGGGTGCCCCTTGGTGTCCAGTCATTGGGTTGACAAATGCAGCCACTCTGTCCCCACCAGTGACAGCAAGAGTGGCATCCTTCTGACAGTGACCAGCTCCAGCAGCACAGATCTGCTGCCTTCCTTATGTCCAGCCCCTTGTGCCTTTCCAGAGGAAACCGAGGCAGGAGCCTTCTGCTCTGTGTCTGTAATTGGCTTCCAGCTTGGCAGAGGATGAGACACGATCTGATTTCCTCTTTATGTGAGTCCAGATGGATTTCTCAGCTGCACAGGCTTGGACAGGAAAGTGCTGTTGCACATCTGCAGCCCAGAAGTCACACAGGGGAAGGGTCAGCGTGGGGCTGGGAGTCACGGCATGGGTGCAGACCTTGGCATGGCTCTGTGAGGACCAGGGGAGGAGRTGTGGATGAGGTTCCCTCTGGCTATGGGGCTGGCACAGGATGGGGACATCTCTGCTTTGGAGTTTGGTGTTGAAGGACCTCAGGGCCGAGGACTCCCCCTCTCCTCAGGTCCCCCTCCCTGCCCTGTCAGAAGCATTGGAGGGCCCTCCTGGCCCACCACCAAGCATGAAGGCCACAGGGCAAGGCTGGAAAAATAACTTTTCCCTCCTCCAGCCCTGAGCAGSTGCAGTTCACGCAGCGGGAATGGGATTTTTCTTGGATCAGGTCAAGGGCCAAACCCTGAATCCCCAGCCCTAGACGGGCTCCCAGGGCTCTCACTGGGGCTTTGCTCCAGTTCTTCCCATGCTCGAGATCTCGTGGCTTCCAGCCAGGTGCACAGCCCCAGGCAGCACTCAGCATCCCCAAAATCATGCAGCCAGAGGCAGGCAAGRGCCCTGTGTCTGCTGGCTCTGCCTCCTTGTGCAAGCTCCCGGCTACAGAACCTTGCTCCTTTCGGGAGCAGGATGATGCTCTGCTTATCTAACACACGACTGAAGCAGGACAGCCTGCGGTCTGGCCGGGCCTCAGCTGCCCTTGGGAACCTCGTGGGGATCCTGCCAGGGGCTGATAAATGCCAACAAAAGGATGTCAAGCTCTAGCAGTTGCTTCCAGGTTTGTTTATCCCTCCGATCCCTACAGAGGCACACAAAGAGTTCACACGCAATCCRCACAGAAAGCTCTTTTACAAAAACAAATAAAAAGGCCCTCGCTGCTCAAAASCAGCTTCCCTCCAGGCCTATTTTAGCCCACTGCCTTAGCAGCAGCTCCCTCAGAAGCCGGGGCTCTGCTGAGGGGAGTCACTTCTGTCCCTCAGCAGGCGCCTGGGTAATTTTCCCCAGCYGGTTACGTCAGCGGAGCCCTGCACCAGCAGCTCCCCGATTATGCAAGCTCCCTTCCCAGAGACGCTCAGGGATGGTCTTTTCAACCTTTATTCACTGCAGGGAGAGCTGCAACAAAAGCTTTGCTGATAAAGCCCGGCAATATGTTGATAAAAGGAAAGCGTGGCATCGGCTGTAGGTTGTATTTGTGGGAAACCGAAAGGRGAAACAAAGGAGCTGGCTGCAGCCTGTGTGGGCACGGTGGAATCTGTAGCAGTGCTGCCTCTTGAAAAGACAGACACACTTTTCTAGTTCATCCTGGCAAAAGCAGGGACAAAGATTCTTTTTTTTTCCCTGGGGTGTCAGTTTATTTGTCAAATGCTGTGCAGTCATGGGTTTTGACTCTGTGCTCCCACCCAGGCACCCTAGAGCTTGCTCACAGATGGTGCAGGAATCCCTGAATTACAAGATAAGAGCCTTCAACTTATTTGGTTTAAATTCCCATTCCCCTCCCCCTCCTTTTTTTTCTTTTGATGGCAGTGCAATTTTATCTCTGTAGAAGGACTCAAGAAGGGGGAACGTGTAAGCAATTTTCTTCACCAGGACCTTCTCAAAATGTTTTTATTCATTCAGCTCCAACATCTCCTTAGTTGTCCAAGTGTTTTCTTCCCTCCACAGAACRGTTTGGGTTGGAAAGGACCTTCAAAGATCAAGTCCAGCTCCCCTGCCATGAGCAGGGACACCTACCACTAGATGATGGGGAATCCACAGCTTCTCTGGCTAACCTGTATCCATGGGAGAGAAAAGCAGGGGACTGGGATAAAGCCTCTTGCCTGGATCTCCAGTCAAAAAAATTCCCTCTTTGACCTTCCTGCCTTGATAGCTGCCAAGTGTTCCCTCCTGGTCCTTGGCAAGCACTGAAAAAAAGCCTGTGCCTGACAGCAGGGATGCTCCAACAGACCCCTGCTTTGTGGTGGGATCAGAATCCTGCCCTGTCACAGTGTTAAGGGGGGCAATGCAATGTCCTCTCTTCTTCCCTCCTTGTCCCATCAAGCCAAAGGGTGGCAATGGAGCAGGGGACTGATGCAGTAGGAGGATTTTTGCCATGGCAAGRCCAGTTCAAAATGAATTGGCTCAAACAGTGTCATTCTGTTGACCCTTCAGCTCCAGAAAAGGCACTAAATCTGACTGTAAAGAGAACTAATTGACTGACTGCTCGGATTTTCTTGGGACAGCAAGAAATTGTAGAAATTCGCTCGTGTCAGACACAGGTACAGCAGAGACCTGTTCATGTGACCAGAGCCAGAGCAGGTCAGTCAACACAGCAAAGCCTGCAACAGGTGCTCAGTGCAAAATGCCACGTGCTAGTGTTTCCCTGGGGATAGCAGGAATGCTGAGGTAATGCTGGAAAAGGAAAAAAAAAAAATCACTTATCATCTCTAGCTGTGAGCGTCATAGCGGAATAAATGTCAATATCCGTATAATTGAGCTCAAGAGGTTCCTGTTAGCCACGGTGTTCTTGTTGGAGGGATGTGGAGCTGAGTCAGACAGATAAAACTGGTCCACATTTTTCAAGTCATTTATAGGCCCTGAAACCCTGCAGTCCCGGGCTGAAAGGAACCGACGGCAGATTTGTTCTCCGTTGGGCAAACATTTCAGCCCAAGGAAAAATCCAAGCACCTTCTTTATGACATTTTAAAGAGAACCACTTACTACTGGGAYATTAAAAATTCCCCAGCATCACTGAAAATGATAAAGAAAGATAGAAGCAAAGCACTGCAAAGCATTTATTGGAGATGAAATTAATACTTTCAGTGACTCAAAGTGGTCAGGGTTTGTCATTTGCCAAACAAGGAAGGGAGTCCTTTGCATCCATCTGCAGTGACATTGTCTTTCCCTTCTTGGGCTCAGCCAGCAAAGTCCAGCAGCAACACAGTCTGGGAGTGTGTGCCCTGAGAGGGGAATTTGGAAATAGCTGCACTCTGCTGGTATGTGCTGGGAAATCACAAAACTGCAAGATTTTGAACATGTTATCTGAACCAGTGCTCAGTGCATGGGAAAAAAAAAAGATGCAGGGAAAGGGTGAGAGGTGCTATAAAGTTTGAGAACCACATGTGCATGGTCAAGCTGAGGTAAATGCTGGCTGCTGGTGAGAGGGCCCTGAGGAGCCCTGAGAAGCTGTGCAGGTCAAGTCACAGAAGCATRGAATCACAAGATGGGTCAGGAAGGGACCACAGTGGTCATCTGGTCCAACCTCTCTGCTCAAGCAGGGCCATCCCAGAGCACAGGGCACAGGATTGTGTCCATGTCATTCTGGAATATCTCCAGTGAGAGAGACTCCACACCATCTCTGGACAATCTGTCCCAGTGCTCAGTCACTGCACAGGGAAGAAGTTCTTCCTCACGTTCAGGTGGAACTTCCTGAGCATCAGTTCCTGCCCGTTCATCTTGTCCCATTGCTGGGCACCACGGAGCAGAGCCTGGTCCATCCTCTGACCCCACCCTTTAGATACTGACAGACATTGGTGAGGTCCCCCCTCCGTCGTCTCTTCTCGAGGCCCAACAGCCCCAGGTCCCTCAGCCTTTCCTCATGAGAGAGATGCTCCAGTCCCCTGATCACCTCTGTATCCCTCCTCCTCCTCCCCAGGTGTGCCTGCCTGTGGTCCCACACCCGTCCCCTCACCAGTCTGCAGCCTACACCCCACCCAAGCACAGCAGCAGGTAAAGCTGGAAGCTTSCACTGTTCATCCCAAGCCAGTGATGAGGAAGTGGAATGCGGAGGGGGATGAGGACCCTTTACTCTGCGAGCCAACAAGAAATCCCTGAGCCTTGCAGGAGGGCTCAGGCTCTGCAGCAGGCTCAGCCTTCGCTCCRGTGAGCTGGGTGGGATTGCAACAGCTCCATCAAATCCATCCCACAGGGGTCTCARTGGCCCCAGAAGAGCTCGCTCCCACCTGAAATCCTGCCAGCACCACTGCAAGACCCAAACGCAGGAGTAATGTGAGACCAAGGGACCGTGTTTGAGAGAGTCTGCTYGTGAGATGCTCCCCTCACCTGTCCCAGGAAGGCTGAGGGCAACCAGGTCCCATTCTGGCCCCAARCAGTTTTCTCCTGCCAGAATCCCACGTTTTGAGCCCTCTCAACTACTCAGTGTCAGAAGCATCAAGCACTAAACAGCTTTTGAGGCGGCAYGTTCCCACGCAGCCCTGTGAAATATTTAACATTAGGATGCTGTATTTGGGACAGGTGGCATTCCTGACAAAGGGGACATGGTGAAAGAGCGCTTTTTTGTCTCACCAAGCAAACTGACTGCAAGGAGGATGGGCAGGTACAAAGCAATGAAAGGGATCTTTATGTCCTTTGAGTGCAGGAGAAACTCCTTGAATTAATAACCAGCACTTACACCTAGAGGCAGAGCCATGTTATTAGGAAGATTAAGAGTAGCCAAGCACTCTCCTTTAAATGTGGAGCTGCAAAGAGCTCCCTTGGCACAGGCCTTGTTACAGAGGTCATTTCAATCCATCAGGGGCTGAAGGCAGCAGAAACCAAACTTGACAGCAAAAGGTAAACCCACCCAGCCCCTGCATGGCCCTTCCTCAGCTCTAGCACCCACAGCGTGGCAGCACATCATGGCTGCAGACAAAAAAGGACTTTGGGGACCTGGTACATCATGCTGATGTTTCCCACGATGACTCTTCAATCCATGTAGAGATCAATCCCTTCCACACTGGGGTCTGCAATCTGCCACAGCAGGAGCATTAAACACGAGCGTCAACGTCAATYTTCCCCAAACACAGGCTTGACACTGACTTGGTGCTCCCTTTTGGTCCCCTAACGAGGACTTTGCTCAGCAATGCAACCAGCGCGCAGGCTCCGTGGTTAACAAACCTGCTTAGGGAGCTGTGAGCAAGCGCTCTCCGGCGGGGGAGGCCGGGGGGACACGCACAGCCGCCACCTCTGTGACGCCAGGGTCCCTCTGCCCGGCGTGCTTCAGCTCCCTAGTGCCACCACCTCCCTTCCCTCTCCTACGGGGAGGGTTTCCAATGCAGGCAGAGCAGCAGGAGGAGGAGAAGGAGGACGAGGAGGAGGAGGGGGAGGGCTGGATTTGGCTCTCCCCCTGCGGCTGGGCTGAGGCGCAGGGGCGCTTCCCATCTGTCCCGCGTGTGCCGCGCCGGCCGCGGGGCTCCACACGTGGCCGCTCCCCGGCGTTTCCAGCCGCCCTCCTGATAAGCGCTAATTCAATTTTCGGCTTTGCGCCCCGATCCTTCCATGCCGCCTACCTGAGCCGCTTTGCGCCGACGTCTGCTGATGTCAGCGGCCGCGGGACGGGCGGCGGAGGAGCTGGGCTCTGCCCCGGGGCGCTGCGGGGTCGCCTCCGGCCAGGGGTTTGCCGGGCAGCGCTCGCAGGCTCCCCGGGAGCCTCCGGAGTGACGAGAGGGGCGTTGCGAGCGGGTTCCGCGCTGCCGGATCAAGGCGAGGGATTAGGATTTTTGTGCCAGTGGTATGAGGAGCCGTCTACCACGCTCCGAGGGGGAGATTAGTGAGCTCAAACTCGGCGTGAAATTCAGGACGAAAATCTTACCACGCGCCAAAAAAATTTTTGCCTCGTGCTCTAATCCTCCTGGAGGGGGCCGAATAACAAACAGCACGGCCTGAAGGGGCCCTGCTTGGCTGTCTCCAGGTCGTGGGTAGCACAAACCCGGCTAATCACCCCCTTCTCAGCCRTCCCCACTGAGCTGGCGCCAGAGTCCTGATGCGGTGCTTGCCAGTGTCAGTGAAAGCCTGATCCCAGTGGCTGCGGCGCTGGTCACCGACAGGGGTGTCCCTTCCCCTGCTCCCTGTCTTCCTCCAGCCTTGTCTGAACTCCCAGGGGGAGATCAGGTCGGGGGAGAGCTGCACAGACGTGGAGGGGAACAATAAACCCCTGGCAGCCTGGTGTTGAAAGTACTCAGGGTCAAAGTGAGCACCGGGCAGCCCAAGGACACAGCCCCGTGCTGCCGAACCCTGGCACTCGCCTTGTCCTGGCTCACACCTCTGCCAGGGCTTGGCACTGCCCGGGGCTGGCTGAGCACTGCTCCTGCTCTGGGCATGGCCATTCTCCTCCTCTCACCCTGCCCGAGGGGATTTCAGGGACCCACAAGTTCCGCAGTTGTACAGSAGCATTAGGCATATTAATTCATCAATACATTTGTTAAGTAATGAATTCGTTCACTSAGACACAAAATGCCAGAGGTTTGCACCTGGAAACAAGCAGCCCTTCTGCTCTTACACGTGGCAGACCAATCCAGAGCCAGTGGCACACATCTTCAGGCCCCAGAGGTCGGGGGTTTCACATGGCAGCAGGCAGAGGGGTTTCCAGTGGCTACTGCAGTGCTCTTGGGCTCCCAGTCYCAGCTTTGATGGCACAGCCTGAACGTGCTGCCTGCTCCAGCCACACACCCATCTCCTCTTTCCCTCTCGGAGAGTCCACATTGCTCTCAGGTGGGCCCAGACCTCTCTCCGTGCAATGCCATCACCTCCCCTGCCGAGGCTTGTCTTCTGCAAACTGCTTTTCCTGTCACCAGCCAGGAGCGGCCAAGTGACAGGGGAATGCAACAGGACAAGGACAGAAGCCTTTCAGTGTGCCCMCCGTGTGCACACAAATGCACTCTCAAGCGTCCCTTGCTGGAGAGTGGCTCAGGACAGCAGCAGGCTGCAGGTCACGAGTCACTATTAATGCCACAGACATGCTCAGATCTTCACAAGGCTTCTTGTTCCTTGTCACAGACAGCACAAAGGCAACTGGCACCAGAAGTGATTAAAAAAATCAGAAAACAGAAGAAACCGGTTGGGGGGGAGCAATTCATCCAGCAAAGAGGTCGTGGGTGACCTCCCCAAAGCTGGGAAGAGGGGACGCGTGTTGCCCTCACCCACGAGTTCGCCTTTCAGCTCCGTCCCGCTGCTGCCACCAGAGGCAGAAGGGACACACCGGGACACGCAGCTGCGGGAAGGGAATCTGATCCCAGAGGCAGCCCTGCCTTTTTGCGCTGATCCCGGGGGTTTGTCGGAGGGCTAGAGACGCTTTCCTCATCCCCAGCGCCTCCCCTGCACGGAGGAGAGGGGCAGACCACAGCTTTTGCACATTGGTGTCTAAGAAGAGACTTTGCTTCTGCGTGCAATGAGGTGTGGTAAAAAAGTTTTCAATCAAGAGGTGAGAGGCAACACAGAGGAAAAAAAACCTCTGTGAAAGAATCATCGTGGACAGGACAGAAAGAGAGAACCAGCAAGCCCTAGGAAGCCCTAGCAGGATCCCTTTGAGTTGCCATGCACCCATGGGAGATGCTTRTTAATTACATGGCACAATCAGCACCGTGTCCATCGTCCTTCAGGCTGTGAGCAGTGGATTATGGAACAGRGACACTGGATCCATCACTGGTCCTGTGCCACTGACAGGCTGGGAATTGCCTCACTGCTTGGTCAGGGCCACCTTTGCTGCAGCTGCATAATTTAGTAAATCTCTTGGGAGAGCAGTATCAGGGGGTTTGCTCCCAAGGAAACAAACTTCCCACCTCTATGGAGGATACAACATAAGGAAAAAAAAAAAAATCTCATTTCTTTTCAAGAGTCATTTGGGATATTAGGAAATTCTACTGAGAAATTTCAGAGCCAAGAGGAATAAAAAATTTCTAACAGCTTCCTTTCTGCAAATGTGCCAAAGACAGCAATAGCACCAGCCAAATGTTAGATATATGCACCACCTTAACAGAAATTAAAGATTGGCTTTTCTGTAACATGCCTTCAGCTTTTGACCCTGATCCTGCTCTTAGAGAGAWGCAGGGAATTTTTTAAACCAGAAAGGCTCTTGAAGTCTGTCAAAACTGCTTGTAAACCCCAGTTCAGCCTACAGTTCAGTGACAAACCACACCAGTTTCAACAATTTTTCACTGCAACCAAACCTCAGTAGTCTTCTTGGACTCGATCTTCCCCTCATAAATTTGACAGAAATGCTCCAGTTGAATCCAGGGCCCACAGGCTAAGCCTCAGCAATTAATGCTCACTGATTTATTCACATACATATTCACCACAAGGGTACAGAACCCTCCGCAGACACTATGCAAATAATGTATACTAATAAATGCAACTGCCTCGCTCCAATTTACAGCATAATATTCATACTCTGCCAATTAAGGCTTTCTGTAGTCTGTTAGCATATAGTTATTAATGGTCAGAAAAAAAGGGCTGCAGCTCTATACAAACAAACATTTACCTTTATAAGAAACCAGCAGTAACAATCCGCAAAAAARTGCTGTTTCCTGACAGAAAACTGAGCTTTGGAAAACCTGCAGGGAGCATATTTTGTGTGCCAGTACAGAACGTCTGATCTTGAAATATGTAATTATCTGGGGAAACCACCTCATTATTATTATGATGATTATTTGGTTTTGCATGTCTGAACTTTTTATTTTTAGATGAACCTTTTTTTTTTTCTTCCATGGGAAATTCGGCCTGAAAGCCAATAGGGCTGTATCTCCTTTGGAATCCCAGCTCTCAGGCTTTCTRGAGTGTCCAGAAGCTGCAGTCTCATGTGTCCACACCCAGGTGAGCGCTCGTCCCCCAGCAAGGTGAGATGCTGCCCTAGATTTTTTGGCAGAGTTGTTATTTCTCACTGCCTGTTAAGCCTCCTGGACAAATCAGGCAGCGTCACTGCTCCCTAGAGGCTGTGAAATCCCTTGGAAATGTGCATTTACAGGACTGAGGTATGGGCAGTCCTCACAAAAKGGCCCAGTGACTCTGCACTACCAGGCTCCCTCATCCACCAGCATCACCAAGGGGCAAGGAAAGGGGAGCAGCAATGGTTGGAAAACATCATTTTCTCCAGGAGGATTATAAAAATTCCTAAGGACTGAGGTGCACCAGTACTAGGACRTGTGACCAGGCTGATTTCTGCTAAGTTTGTTTCCCTTCTCCTCTTTGACTCCAAACAAGAAAGCCAAAGGTTTTGCAGTGTTATTTATTTGGTTCCTACTGTAAAATGCAGAATACTGGGACACTTCTCTGGACCTGACACTTTGCAGTTCAGCACCCCCAAGAACATGTGGACTGTTAGCAGGGAACAAACTCTTCCTAAACCCCCAAATTAGCTGGGATGAGCCCTGGTGTCATCTTGATCTGCTCAGAGTCCAGCAGTGGAGGAGCCGACTCCTCGTTCACAGCTCCCTCGGGATTTTTAACCCAGTGGGCAGTCAGGTTGGTCCAACGTGGTTTACCCTTCCTCAATCCATGCTGGCTGTTCYCAGCCACCCTCTTCTCCCTCCTCTCTCCAGAAACGTGCTCCAAGAGAACTCACTCCATGATTTTCCTAGGGACTGGCATAACACTGAGTGGGCTGCAGCCTCCTGGACTGTCCTTGGGCCCTTTTCTGGAGAAGGGCACAATGTTTGCTCTTCTCCAGTTCTGGGAGAAGAGACCTCCTGATCTCCACAACCTTTCAAGCATGATGAGACCAGCCCTGTGAGGACAACAGCCGCCTCCCTTGGCACCCTTGGGTGGAGCCTGGTGGGTCCCATGTGCAGGATGATCTCTCAAACAARCCCTGTCCTGATCCTCACCCACTGCTGGTTGTTCTCCTCCCCCTTCAGCCTGTCCTAAGAGGTCTGGGAGACCTTGTTGGTCAACACTGAGGGAAATAAAGCCATGAATGCCTCAKCCTTACCTGTCTCTGCTGTCACTAAATCACCTGCTGCAACTGGATGTGCTCCAGTTTCCCTTATTCAGCCTTTTGCTACTAATGTTGAGGTAGAGACTCTTCGTGTTGTGTTTGATGCCTCTTGCAAGTGTCAACTTTAAATGATTTTTGCCTTTCCTATCACTGCCCTACACACCTGGGCAGTGTTTCTAAACCCCTCCTTCATAGAAGGGATTCACTGAAACCTCCTGTTACTGCCTTTTTGCACCRGAGGCGAGTGGTGAGCTCCCAGCTCTTCAATTATCCACGGCACACAGGGTGGATCCAACAGCTGCCTTCTAATGGASGAGAGGGAGAGATGCATAACTTGCATAAATTAGCTTCTAAATTAAATTGTAGCCTCGTAAAGCACGACTGCAGCACATAGTTAACTTTTACAGCCTGGAGAAGCCCAGCCAGAAAGCAAGCCAAGAATTGCTTGTGAAAAGGGCACTGGAGGAGGAGCAGCAAGATTTTTGTTCCCTGTGCTCAGTGCTGCTCTTCTGCCCACGGCTGAAGGCAGAGATCTGTGACAGGGAGCACTGGAAGATGAGAAGTGAAGGTGCATTCGCAGCTAATTTACAGTAACAGGAAGAAAGCACATTGCATCCGATCCAAAACGCTGACTCTGCCTGCCCTGCAGAGCCTCTCTGGCTATATAATTACAGATCAAATATCATGTTCAGTCAGATCCTGCTGGATCAATAGCCTGCAGCCTCCCCCTGCAGCTTCACTGCTACACCTGAGCCTAAAACCAGCTGGCCAGTGCTACTCCTGTGACCTGCAGCGTGGAAGGGTCCCGAAGGAGGATCAAAGAAAGGGCAGAACAGCCAGGASGCAAGAGGACATCCAGCATCCAGGGAGAAAAATCCATTTGCTAAAACGTTCTGTTGAAAAAACACCACCTCAGACCCAAAGCACCAAGCAAAAAGCGAGCAATGACCCTTTTACCTCGTCCCTGAGCAGTGAACTTTCCGATCCTCCAGACTCTTCTCCGGCAGGCAGCTTCTCTATCAGGGCACACACAGCACAGCTTTTGCTACAGCAATGAAAAATCTCCCAGATGGTTTTATAATGTAGAGGAGTCTGAGTTTAGGGCCTTTTTTCTGTTGCCTTCTATTCTGCAAGCAGGTTACTTGTGGGAATAAGCCTGGTTGAGTGAACAGGCAGGACGACCTGCAAAAGCAGCTTTGTGTAAATGGTGTTCTGTGCTCGCCGGCTGGGGGAAGATTTCTGCACCAAAGTGGTTTTTTTGACCCCCCAAGTAAAATGATAGAGGTTTGGAAAAGAGATGTTGAACCTGGAACAGTCTAGCAAGGAAGGTGAGCCCAGGTACACAGGGAGAGGCACAACTGACGGGGGGGTTGGAATAAGATTGCTTGGTGGGGGAAGCCATGGGGAAAATCATAATCTGCCCTTGAAACCAGCATGTCAGGTGAACCCCAACTCTTTTAACATCCAGGAGGGTTCCTCTAAGAGAAAATGAAGCCATTTCATTTGGAATTCACCAAAGTCCCAAAGGGGAGCCACTCTAGGCCTTGAGAAGCAAGAGTAGGGCTGAAGGACCTGCCTGGAGCCTGCAGGGGAGGCAACTGGGGAAGAACTCGCTGTGAATTGAGGCATGTAAGACTTTCCCAGCCCAAAATTAACCACAAATTTTGGCTCCAGACCTCCAGGTGTCCCCTCACAGAGCAGGAGGGAGCACTGGGACACTTGGGGCTGGCGTGATGAGTGTGCTCCTGACACCACTGAATGCTTTGCCTTGCAAAACCCCAGCCAGAGGGTCTAAAGCGGCCAGCTGCCCTTCCATTAGAGGTGATAAAGCAGGAGATGGAACGATCCCAGCTTGCCTGCCGGAGCCAGGGCAGGTTTGCCAAGCTGGCAGCAAGAGCCAAGCCTCTCTTCCTTGGTCTCTGCCTCCTCCTTGGGGCAGGCTGAGCAGGTCTGGGAGCCAGGGAAACCACCACGGCTTTGGGGGCTCTCTCCTGCCGTGGTCCCCTCACTGGCACCGTTTTTGGCACAGCAAACTGCGTGTTCRTGGCCACCATTTACAGCAAGGAGGTGCCTTAGAAATATCTTCCTTTTCACGTATGACTTGCAGAGTGGCATTCCGGCTTGGAGGGCAATGGACCAGCATCCCTTCGGCGTCTGGTTCTTTTCCTCCAGCAGTGTCACCCAATCCTGCTCAAAACATGGCTCGGGAGAGATTAAGTGTCGACGGACGTCATCGCCGCTCACAATTGCGCACTCTGCTTTGTGCTCCTTCCCCTCCTCTTTTTTTTTTTTTTTTTTTTTTTTTTTTTCCCCTGCCAAGTTATCCTGAGAGAGGCAGTTTCTGACTGGCGATGTGAAATGTTACCTTTATCACTTCTCCACAGCACCAGCAGCATTATAGGTTGTCAGTCTAAAAAAAGCAGCTTTGTTTGCCTGCGCGGAGCAGGCGCTGCACCGGCGGCGCAGAACCCGCCACATCAGCATCCAGAGGTGAAAGGGCCCCATTAGGTGCTGCACGAAGGTGTCGCGGTTTGCTCTCGACGACTCTTGCAAGTCTGAGCCCGTTCAGATGTTAAAGGTATAAATATAGACCCAACGCAAAAGGCGGTGCCGCTCAGCGGAGACCCACACGCACACCTCCCTCCCCCACACCCCCCCCCCCACCAAGGATGTGAGCAGAAAAGTGGAGGGAGATTGCTCAGTGCTGAAACATCGCCAGTGACGCAGATCTCTAAGTGGGTCAGATGGAAAAGTGATGTTAATGAGTTTACGTGTGAAGTTTGGGGAAAAACACCATCCAGTGATGAAGGTGAAGCGAAGACAAAGCCAAGGGTTTTTAGTATGCCGGGTTCGGGAGCGAGGAAGAGCGTACGAGCCTTCCTCCCCTCCCTCCCGCGGGGGCTTTTTTATTTCTTCGCCACAGATATGAAACAGATGGGGAGAAAGGGAGGACAGGCCCAGCTGGGGATTATTTAAAAGCAGCAACAAGTAAAAAGTTTCCATAATGAAATTTGATTCTTGCGGAGAGCATGTGTGCACTGGCTCCTGACTATCTGAGGGCAGGCAGCYGAGCGCACGGTGCTCCTGCTATCTCCGCACAAACCTTGCCCTTGCTGAGATGCCACTGCAGAGAGGTGCACAATTCAAGGAGAGCCCCAGAAGGCGGATCTGGATTTATGGCTGCCATTTTTCAGGGCTGTGTGAGAGGTGCTTGCAGTTTCAAATGGCTTCTCTGCAAAATGGAGCCAACCAAAGGTGCCGATGTTAGTGTTCCCATCTGTCATCTTAAAAAGGAAGAGCTACTGCCCGCCCGTCTCCTTTTCAGCAAGAGGCCACACTGAATATTGTCAAAAGCAATCATTTTCCCCGCCAAATCTTTCCTGTGGGCTACAACGTTTCTGTCTGAAGCATGCAGGAGAGGATAAAATAAACTGTATAGCAATAAGGAGTCACAGAATCAGAACCGTGGACATCATCTAGTCCACCCCAATCCCACCCTGAAAACAGGGATATCTCCAACATGAGGTCAGCTCAGGAATGGTTACTGCAGTCTTTAAACCTTCAAGGAGACCCTGCTGCTTCTGGGCAACTCGTTTGACTAAGTCACAGAAGTCAGATACAGAAAGGGGCCAACCTGTTTGGTGGACCAGAATGGTGTTCTTTTTTTCTGGACCAAGACAGAGGTGATGCCATGGCCAGTGGAATGCAGTGGGAAGTGTCAGGCTCCTGAGGTTTTGAGAGCTGTGTAACGTGTTTATCCCAAGGATTCAGGGAGGCCTGATGCCTTCAGGGTCTGGTCCAGCAGCCTGGTATCTGTTTTAGCTCTGTGCTCTGGCTGTTGCCCATCTCCACACCCTGGGCAGCCAGGCTTAGCTGTGCACAGGTACCAAGGGTGATGTCTGGGGTCAGAAAGTGCGGGAGAGGCCATGCACTGAGCTGCAAAGAGAACAGCCCCAGCTTTGAGGGAGCAGGAGGCAGGACAAATATGCAGGTGATTGCAGAGTCCCCCTGGGCTGTCTCAGGCAACTCCAAAGGCTTTGCTGCTGCACCTTCCCACCCGGACATCCCTCAGTGGCTTAGTTGAGCCCCACTCACGCACACCCATGGCGTGCTGGGGTCAATGCAGATGTCACCCATCTGTAACACTGCTGCCCACAGATTTTTGCCATGCTTTGGGTATACACAAGCACTTCCTGGAGCTGGGGAAGAGCTGCTCGTATTCCATACTGCCAGAATAACCCTGCAGTTTTGTGTAAGCCCTGCGATGCCATCTGAAAAGCAAATGAAATCAGCACCTTTCTGAAGGGGGGAGTGCTGACTCACCTGGTGTCTGCTTCCCTGCAGACTACCTACAGCAGTTTCTTTCTGCTCTTTTTATGTGCTTTGGATCCTCTTCACCTCCCCTGCAGGTGATGGGCACATCATTCCCCTTTCCACAGCACTTCTGCACAGACCCAGTGCATTCCTCGGCTCCAGGGCTGGAGCTGCTTCACTTAACTGGTCTCTCTGCACCCCTTACAGCACACAGCAGGGCCTCTCGTGGTTCCAGTGCCATCATTTTGGGGGAGTTGAGGGGGAAAAGCACTCTATATGCTAAGCTTGGGCCACTGGAGTCTCACAGACCCCCAGTGGAAGGTCACTGCCTGATCTTGGARTGAAATACCATGTGGGACTCTCAGAGAGCCATTTCCAGTGATGCCTCTGAGGGATAAAGTCATCAGTTGGCTAGGAAAAAAACCCCCAGTTAAATTTCAAGAGRCCTTTGGGAACAGACACTCTTAAGCAGCACTGGTGGCAGGTGCCCCAGTAAGAAGCTCATTATGTCCAATAAGTTACTCCCTGAAAAGCTCCCAGAGCTCTTATTATCTCTGGAGTGATAAGCAGAAGTGCTCTAATCTCTTGTAGAGCTTACAGAGGGATTCAGCTCTTTGTTTCAGATTAATTACCTTTCTGAAAAGAAAATTCCTGTCAGAAGACTGGAAAAAAATATAGAGGGTAAATACTCAAGGCAAGTGGTGTAAAATTAGGGTAAAATCCTCTCACACCACTGTTTGCAGTAGGAGAGGTGTAGCCTTATGCTGTCTGAAATCAGGGGAAAGTGCCCTATCTCACCTTGCAGGGAAAGACCCCCCTCCAGCAGACAGCTCGGCTGGATTAAAATTTGTAACTAAGAGCATTTTCTGAGGAAGGAGAATAATAGCTTTGTAAACCTTAYATCTGAAATCTCGTTGACTTTGAATTGGCCGTGCATTCGCAGGCCCTTTCGGTCTGACACTCTTTTGTGCRAGATTATTTATTTTACGTCTAATTCTAAGAAGCTTTGTGTAATAAGGTGTTAAGCTTAAGACAGTTTAAACTAATATTTGATTGTGGAAAAGAGTGGTATCCCTGAATAAGGTTAAAAGTGGGTGCTTATAAAATTAAAAATTGCTCCTGTTCTGCTTCGGCAGATTAGACCTGTGAAACTGTAATAGGATTTCTCTCTCTCTCTCTCTCTCTGTCTCCCTCAGGTTTTAGCTTTTCCCTCGGAGGAGCAGAGACAGGTGACAGACAGCACACTAATGTCCAAACACCAGGGAACTGCACGTGAGGCTTTGGATCCCAAATCCCCCATGGTGGGTTATTGCTTTGGCTGGAAGGAGTGAAAAGCAGGAGCTGCAGCAGAGCCCACCAGCAGGCTTGCAAATTAGAGCACCAAGGCCTGAGTGCCRTGGTAAAGAGCAGGGAGCTGTTTGGAGCACCTCAGCCTGCCTGGGTGTGCCTACTGAAGTGGATAACCATTTCCAAATGCTCTGCTTGAGCGTGAGCCACGGCGCGAGTGAAACCTTGGATGGGTTATTGAGAGACTGTGTTGTTGAGAGCCAGAGCCCTGGCTGGCAACAGAGGAGYGATTTGTTCCCCTGAGCACAATTACCTGCTCTTCTCTCCTTTCCTCTCCTCCTTGGACTAGAAGCTGCCCAGCAAGCGCCGCTGCAAAATAAAGCCACTGCTCTTGAGTTAGAGCGAGTCAGTGGGAGGCCGCCAAGACGATCAGAGGGATGGAGCACCTCTCCTATAAGGAAAGGCTGAGAGAATTGGGATTGTTCAGCCTGGAAAAGAGAAGTCTTTGGGGTGACCTAATTGCGGCCTTCCAGTACCTGAAGGGAGACGACAAGAAAGATGGAGAGAGGCTATTTACAAGGGCCTGGAGTGACAGGACGAGGGGGGAAGGCTTCAAAGTGAAAGAGAGTAGGGTTAGATTAGATGTTGGTAAGAAATTCTTCCCTGTGAGGGTGGTGAGGCTCTGGCACAGGTTGGCCAGAGAAGCTGTGGATCCCTGTTTCAGCAACCTGTGAAGGCAAAGCAAGCCCTTTCCAGAGAAATGAGCCCAGGTGTTTATTTCGTGAGATGACAGCATTTAGAGTTCAAACTGAGTGGTGCAGAGCTTTGATAGACTGTTTTCGCAGGGTTATTTGCCTGCCCAGTACTGGTCAGTGGAAACAATGTAAGATTTTTAGTACTGCCCTGAACATGTTTTTTCCAAAGAGCATCAGTACAGCAAAGGTGACTCCCCATTTCCAAAGCCCCTGCAGCRGTCAGTGAGAAGGCTTGCAGACTGTCTGTCTTCTCGAAGCACCTTCCTCTCTAAAACACCTCCCAGTGCCCTGGTGGTGTTGCTGTGTCCCCAGGGACAGCTTCCCAAAAGGATGGCGGGACACAAGCAGCGTGACACGGCGCCCAGAGCGAGGTCTCTGTGCCCAAGGCTGACCGCCCTGCTCTGGGCTCAGCTGGAGCTGAGGGCTCAGACACCGTGTCAGGGAGAAGTGCAGCAGAACAATTTGGCTGTGCAAGCCCTGAGCAGTGAGTGCAGCTTGTTTGTACAGCAGATTTTATCATTGTGCAATGCCTTTGAAGTCTGTATAATGGGACAGGTGATGCAATCTCTCCTATTAGCACAGTCCAGAGGGAATGACCAGCATTAAAGTCTCCAGGTAACGCTCTGGTTTATATTTCCTCCCTCCCCAGCTTTCTGATTATTGAAGTTCAGTAGAAAGGCCTGGAAGGCATTAAAGCAACTGCTGCTCCTGGCTCCTTACCCTGCCAGGCAAAGCAAGAGGTCAGATATTTCTCTGCATGCCAAGGGGCAGGCAGGGATATCTGATACACTCTGGGCACTGCCAGGCTTTGCCRCAGCTCAGCTTTTGGTACCACCACCCATGAGACTCAACACCTTCTGAAGCCCAGRGAGGGTTAAAAGGAAGTCTGACCCCGAAAATTCTTCCTTCAGAAAGCAGTGACCTGCYGTGAATATTGCCAATGGAAAGACGCGCAGGCAACGTCAAGAGAAATGTGATATAAAAAAATTAYGACAGCTGAGAAGGGTCCAGAACAGGCAAGTGCTGAAGACATTAAAGCAACAAGATCGTTTCAGGCACACAGGAAGCATGAAGCTTGGCAGAGGGTTGTTGTTGAACTGCAGGTCTGTAAATGAGCTGGCTGGGCTATTTAAAAGGCTAAGGACACTGCAGAGGATGTTTGGAGAGGTATTTGCATGACAGGTATATGATTTTCAGATGAAAAAAGGCACAAGCTTCATCAGGAATTGAGGTACCGAAAGAAGGCAACTGGCCCAAACTAATACATTAAATAACAAGTTGCAAATACCAAAACTTTTAAAAATGTCTCCGAGGAACTGGATACTGTATTATATCTATAAATTGTCTCTRTGGAAAAATAATGTTGAAGTATTTGCAAAGGGATAAAGAAGTGTAATGGCTAAACAGATAATTTGCAATCTTTACTTAAAGGGTGATATTTTATCAGAGAACCAAAAAAGAAAAAAAAATCTTGGACTCATCTGTAGAAATGATGCCAGTGTGACTGCACAGCCAAGGGAATCTTACTGCAGGCTCAGGAAAACTGGGTGAAAGGGTAATTAAAATATGGTTATTAGTAGCACATACTTGTTCAACATAAACCATAGAATCACAGAATGGTTTGGGTTGGAAGGGACCTCAAAGATCATTTAGTTCCAACTTCACCATGGGCAGGGACACCTTCCACCAGACCAGGTTGCTCAGAGCCCCATCCAGCCTGGTCCTGAACCCTTCAAGGGATGGGGCATCCACAAGTTCTCTGGACAGCCTTTTCCAGTGCTTCACGACCCCCATGGTGAAGCATTTCTTCCTAACATCTAATCTAAACCTATTCTGTTTCASTTTAAAACCATTCCCCCTTGTSCTGYCACTCCATGCCCTTGTGAAAATTCTCTCTCCATGAACACACAGAGCTTCAAGTACACCTGGATTCTTTCACCAGATGAACCACAAGTAGCTAAACTGACAATGTCAAGTCTTTTTCTTCACCCAAGGAGAAGGCTTTGGTACACCAAGATATTGGCAGGTGAAACAAGAACTATGTGGCAAAGACAAGAAGTTTAATGGACTCATCAGCATGGAGGGGCACTGACATCTGAGGAGGAGGCAGAGAAAATCCATGGACCCAGATGACCCAGTAAGCTCCATCCCAGACTATTAGAAAAGCAGGCACTTGCCATTACCTGCCTGGCAGCCAGGCTTTCAGACCAGTCTGTGCAAAAAACCAGGGGCCACGAGGCTGGAGAACAGCTGAGGCTGCAGGGATAGGGAAACGAATCCAGGCAATAATGGATCTGTTAGCTTAACCTCAGGAGTATGACAGGCATTTGACTAATTTTGAAGGGAGGAATAATGCAAGACACAGATTTTAATAGAAAATGGTATAAAATGCAACAGGGAGGTTACCAAAAATAAATCTGACCTGTCTAACGCAATGTATTTATTGTAAAAATAGCTGAGGTTCCAGACAAGAAAATGCCATGGATTCCATCTATCCGGCCCCCTCTCCAGCAATAAGTGGGAGAGTGGATTGCTAAGAATTAAGAGGGCAAGGAGTAGGTCCAGGATGAGATGCCTTCAGATTGAAAGCCCTCTCCATCAGCTATTGTAGCTTTTGCACTCCAAACAAAGGCCAGACACCTCCGTGTGGATCCTCATCTTGGGGGGAATCAGATGTGCTGCTCTGCATCTGGCTGTGTGGCCGCCCATCTCCTGTGGGCTCTCGCCCCGTCACGTCCCCCTCTGTGGCTTCGGGGACCTCCCCAGACACGTGGTCCAACCCCAGACAGCCCGCGGCCCGCTGGAGGTTCTGCTGCACAGACATCACATTATCCCTGGGAAAGAAAACATCCACTGGCTAATTAAAATTTCCTAGCGATGACTAAACCCACAACGACCCCTCGTTATTCCAGCGGTTATTAATTAATCCCACCATTACCATGGCACAGCTTTGGTCTCTGCCTTTTTGCCAGACGGCTGAAAACGCAGCTCCTGAGGGGAAGGGTGAGCTTTTACCCTCCTGGAAAACCCGCTCCACGCCACTGGCACCGGTGGGTGCTGGGGGCTGGCGGCTGGCTGGGCTCGGCGGGAGGATGCTGGGCTGAAGGGAGCCCTGCCAGCACCCGGGCTGAGAAATGGGGTTGGCACCGAGCGGATCAGCATCGCTCCGTGCCCGGCCAGGCGCTTCCTCTGACGTCCTCTCCTCTCCCTTCCCCTCCCTGTGTTTCCCTGTGCAGCCATCGCTCCACTCTGCCTTGGGATTGATTATTTCTCTCTCTCTGGCCCCATCCATTAATGACGCACATTGATTCAAACGCTGTTGCTTTTCACTTCTCGCCCTCTCTCCCTTTCTCTCTTTTTTCCCCCCTATTCCCACTATTTTTATGACGCATGAAGTCAAGGTTGTCATTATTCTGCATTTGCATGGATTAAACTGCCTTCATCATCTATTAGCTTCCAAGAGATAAGAGCCCACATGCAGGCTCCCTCGTTACGTGTGCTGCCTCTGCCCGCCGTCCCTGATTGCTCCTGGCCCAAATTCCAGCTCTGGGAGCCAAACGTCTGTCTCAGGCAGAAATGCCTCAAAAATTATTTTTTTAAGACGTCCTTTTCAGAAAAGGAGATGTGTTTTCTTCCACGTTTGTCTGTCTTGGCTGCCTCTTTCTKTATTACCAAACTGTTCAAAGCTTCCTCTCAATTTTTCATGTTTTCCTCTTTGGCCCAATAAAATAGTTACGTGTGAGGTGAGACAACCTGATCTACCTGTTGATCTCCTCCTTTTATTTGCACACCTGACATGTCAGAGTTGTGGGGTGCTGGTTCTCAGGTTTTCTACAGTAATTAATATCCCAGCTTCCCACTTAAAAAAGGCTTCCTGTTATTTACTCTGCTTGTTGGTTTAGAATAGGATTTTTAAAAAGATAAAAAAAAATATAGACTATCCTGGAAGAGGAGTTAGAGAGATGGAGAAACCCAGCAACACAGACAGATGATTGGTAGAAGAGGTCCATTAGTGGGTTGGTGCCTGTGTGTGCCTGGAGAAGGCTGGAAAGGTATGGATTCCCTGCCTCCTCACCAGCCCTGAGGTGGAGCTGCCTGGCTGGGGTGGTGTTGCCTGGTGTGCTGCAGCTCCAGGAGAGGAGTTTGCAAGAGGTCAGCCTCGAGCAGGGCTTGTGAGTGGTTTTCTCATCAAACCCTGCTCTGCTGTTGCTTCCATTTATGGGTATTTCATGCAACTGGATGATGGCTTTGAAGCTGATGATAAAACAGCTTTCCCTTTCCTGGCTGCCTGTGCAAGCCAGTTAACCAATTCCATTGAATTTCAGCAGCCAGTCATTGCCATATGGACCTGCAGGAAAACAGCAAGTGCCAGGCAGCAAAAGGCCAAGGCCAGCCAAAAAGAGTTCAAAATGTCTCCTTTTTTCTCTCTGAGCCTGATGTCTGCACACAACTGTGCCTTTCTCTTCTGTCCTGGGCTGTCTCGGTACCTTGGGGCAAAACTCACCTGCAGGGAGGTCCAAGGACCACAAAAAAAGCCCAAAGAGCCACAAACAGGGTGTGACAGCTGCCGCCTGAGGGGTTCACTACTGATCTCCTCGGGCTGTAGGGCAGGGGCTTTATTTACCCAGCTGGGGGTGGGAAGGAGGATAAAAACATGTTCAGTGTAATGCCTCACTTTGCTAAACCTGGAGTGGAGCTAAATCTGCTGGGGAGCAGATCCCACACAGCGCAGGGCTAGTGTGAGGAGAGTGTTCTGCCTGGACACTGCCATGTAATTTGTTTTCAGAATGAATGGATTACTCACTGAAAAAAAACGGCATTTTAGGTCAAATGAAACTCTTTTCAGATTTGCACTGAAGAAGTGCAGAATTTCTCTGCTAAAACAATCCAGAGGGAAAAACAAAATCAGAGCTAAAAAACCTCAGAGCATTGTTGGGTACTTTCAAAATTTCAAACATCTGACTTTTCATTTCCCAGCCACGTTTTGTTGATCAAATGCGATTAAACCATGACTTAAAAGTTACTAAGACGTAAATAAAAACCATAAAACAGCTTCTCCAACAGAAGTCTCTTTCTTTGCCTGAGAAAGTGGGAGAAGGCAGCTCCATCCCTGTCACAGCTGGTGACTTAGGTGAGAGCCAAAGAGGTTTTCTCTGCTTTTTGGAGTGTCAGGCAGGCACAGGTAGGTTCACCCTGACAATATGCTCAGTTTTCCTCTCTCTGCTTGTGCCTTAGCTGCTGTACTACTGTTTCCACAGCTTTCTGACAAGCTCATGTGTGTGCTGTCCGTACGGACATCCCTGCTCAGGCAGGAAGAAGCTGCTTCTTCCCCCAGTTCCCACAGCACTGCTTCTGTCATTTGTAAAAATATCTGTACCCCACAGGAATAAAATCCCCGAGGAAAGGGCAGATGGACGCAGGCAATCCAGGATAACGAGGTCTCTGTGTCAGGGAAAGCAGGCTGGAAATGGCTTTGGAGCACTTTGGGGTCCCTACGCTGCTGACATTGCAAAGCCGAGGGACTGAAAGGGCACCAGGATTGACGGACGGTGAGGAAATAGGGATGGAGGGAAACTACCCAAGGTTTCGGCTGCAGAAAGCACAAGGATGTGCAGGACATTTTTCACTGTGCTCCCTGAAAAACACTTGTCCTTCGGAGCAGCTCCTTGTGTGAGGAGTCCCTCGGAGTTCGCCTCCGCTGCGCTCCATGTCCCCGTGCAGCCCTGTCCCTCCCTGCGGGACGCCGGGGGAAAATCAGTGGCTGTCAC
The DNA here is from genome assembly GCA_018881555.1 of Amblyornis subalaris. NCBI lineage: Eukaryota > Metazoa > Chordata > Aves > Passeriformes > Ptilonorhynchidae > Amblyornis > Amblyornis subalaris. Next base: position 541,695 of record JACAXG010000138.1, read on the forward strand.
TTCTAATGCCACTCGAGGACAGATTAATGGAAATCTGCTTTGCACGGAGGGAGCACTACAGGAGCCAATCTCCATGCCTGGCCTGCTGCAGCAATTACATATATATTGTCATATTTAAGTGGTACAAATGGCTCGGAGCGCTGCTAAGAGTTTCTCCCGTGCGATTAATGCCATCAAGCAGCCAAGTCCCTGCATTCTGAGGACAGGCAGCCACGTGGGATGGAGAGAATCACTCAGGCACCAAAGAAGCACTGCATAGCTCTCCCTGATCCTCCTCATAACACGCAGAAATACTGAAAGCCCAGCCTCCAAAATGTGGCACCAAGCATCCTCCCAGCTCCCATGTTTTCCTTGTGGGTTAATTCCTGTTCCTTTCGCTTCCCTGTCCTCGCCTATGCTACCAAAGGACATAAACTCATCTCATTTTGAGCCGGCATTTTTTCTGCATCTCCTTGCAAAGCCTCCCTCTCATTTGTGTCTCCACAAGAGGGGGGTGAAAGGGAAGATATCTGTGACTGGATGCACGGCTTTGAATCAAAATCCATAACAGTGCAACAGCAGAGAGCTGGCTGGACAGGCTAAAATTGGCAGGACCTAACAACAGTTAAACATACACCCGAATTCAGTGTATAAACCCTCTTCTAGAAACTCTAGAAAAACAGCTGAAATGTGTTTGACACCTTTTTGAAAACCCTGCATTTCTGGAGAGAAGCAAATGCCTGAAAAGCATTCACTAATTGCCGATGCTGATTTGCATTCTGGGGTCTGAAAGTTTCCCAGAAGTTAAAAAAAGCAGACAGCAAATAAACCAGAATGTACTAGCGAGGCTCACATCAGGTCCTTGTATGTTGAGTTCAGTGAGCCCAAGATTTTGCTCCTTCCTGTAAAACTGTCTTCAGCTTTTAAGGCCTAGAAATGGGTGCCCTATGCAGGCAGGAGGGTAAAACACTGGCAGCCTGTGATGCTGCCTCAGTTCCTGCCAGCTGAGTGCAGTCCAGGTGGGAAGGAGAGAGGGAGGAAGGGAGGAGAGGGGCTGTGAGGACCTCCTTGCCACCTCTGCTGCATCCCATGCAGGTTTAAATGCCGGGGATTAACACCAGCAGGAGAGCTTTTGCATATTGGGTAACTGCCCGGGGGAAGCAGTGCATCAACTCTGCACTTCTGCCGAGGATGAGGACAGTGGGCAATTAGATCATGGCTTATCAGAAGTAAAAGTCAGTTTCCAGATAGAGTGTAACGTGGATTAAAGCTGTCAGTTAATTAAGAGGCCAAGCTTAAGCCACAGATAGGACTGCATTCAGTGAAGTGATGCTAAAAGAGAGAGCGCTGTTCTGTGGAGTCAGAGGAGGACAGTGCAGTGCAGGGTGTAGAGTTGTAGTTAATACCAAAACTAATTACAAACACAATGTCTGAGGGCTCCAGTCCAGGCTTCAAGCCCGTGCAGCATGGAGGGACACTGAGGAGCAGACCTCTGATTTGAGGGAAGATCTTCCCATTCAAGTGCTGAACATGCTTGCTGCAAGCTATGGATGCCCCATCCCTGGAAGTGTTCAAGGCCAGGCTGGATGGGGCTTTGAGCCACCTGGTCTAGTGGAAGGTGTCCCTGCCCACAGCAGGGCGTTGGAACTGGGTGATCTCTAAGGTCCCTTCAAACCCAAACCATTCCGTGAATCTATGAACTAACATAGAACTGAGAGCTTGGCACGGCAACTTCTCGAAGCCTAGAGGAAGTGATGGCCTGGTGGAATGACAGGCCTTCCAAGTGGTGATAACATGTTTTATTTGCAATCTAATTGTCCTCTGTCTCCTTTTAATAAGCAAGAAATTTCTGCCTTGACAGGCAGCTCTGGGGCAGAGCCGGCAGCACTCCTGCCTGGTGGGAGCAGCAAACCTCCAGGGTGGGCAGCCATGCGCACCACCTCCATCCTCCAGGAACAAGAAAGCCAGGCAGCAGTGTTTTATCCCGCTGGGGCAGAAAGAAGTCCTTGGGGAGCCCTGCTCTGCAGCCTCAGTTCACACATCAGAGCCGTTCAGCCTTTCGTTATGGTTTTGTGTTCTTTAAATGAGAGGCCTGTGCAAGGCTCACCAAAAAAGGCAGACACCACTTTGAAGAGTCCACATTTGAAGCCAGGATCTCCTGACTCATCCTAACACGTTGTACCTATAAGCCCTTTAATCCTTGTGACACCTCTTACACAAAAGCAACATCTTCCTCAGTTGCACCCTATGCTTCCATGGGCAGTACAACTCACTTCAGAGTGAATAAATAAAAATGGATTCCCAATTCTTGTCACTCCTAGATGGCAGCGGACAATCCAAAATGAGGTTAAGTTTGTTTCCAGCTTTCTCTTGTGGCAGATTTCTCACAGCAGGGCCACAGCTCAGGCAAAGGACCAGGCACAGCAGTGCCCTCCAGGATGAGTCACACCAGCTCTGGCTCTAAAGGAGGAGGAACTCTGCGCTGGGAGTAAAAGTGGAGGTTGTAAACTTCAGAGCGTGAGAGTGGAGGATTTAAATCAGGGTCAAGTCAGAGAAAATTCACCTTCCTTTCAATTAGATCATGAAAGCCTCAAGCACCCTGCCAAGTCTCCCTCGGCTTGCTGCCCTTATTCTTCTCCAGGAATGAGAGCTCCTCCAAGCTGCCCTACAGGCCACGGAGCAATACATTGCCTCTGAGGCTGGATTATAGGGAAAAGCCAAAGCAGAAGAGCTGATGTCAAGAATTGTTTATTTTGAGCTAAGTATCAAAGAATAATTTAAATTGGAAGGGACCTCTGGAGGTCATCTGGTCCTACCCCCAGCTCAGAGCAGGGACAACTTCTCGGTTAGGTCGGGTTGCTCAGGGCATTGTGCTCTCTGTTTGTGGCTGTCTCCAAGGATGGAGCTCTCCCAGCCTTTTTGGATGGCCTCTCCCTGTGCAGAACCACTGTGATGCAAAGCTCACTGGAGTTCTTCCCCATGTGTCTTGCGCCTGTCGTCCCTCACTGTTGTGGACATTCAGAAAGGACTTATATTTATATATCTTACTAATACAAATAAATATTATAAGTATAAATATTATTAAAGAAATATAAACCTATTACTATATTTACATGATATCAACAAAATATCAATAAAACAATGATAAATAAAATAAAAATAGCAATGCTGATTTTTATCAATAAAAGGCTTTTTGATGGAGTAGGAAATGGATATTAAGCTTTTCCACTACGCATCCCTGTCATTTAATGTTAGTTTTTGGTTTCCTTTTTTGTACGTTCAATTACGTCTCTATTGCAAACTGAGAGCAGTGTCTGCCTGTGAGGGGATTCAAAGGCCAACCAGTGGAAGAGAGCAGTAGTGATGAATTACACTACAGTGAAGAGATTATTGATTTATGAGGCCCTTTTCAAATATTAATCAGTCATGACAATCTCTCTTTCTCCTTCGGTTAGACATTATAATTTTTATTTGAAAACATGAGGAAGCTAGGAAGCACAGAATCCTGGAATGTTCAAGGTTGGAAGAGACCTACAAGATCATCCAGTACCACTGTCACCACAGCACCGCCATCATGACCCCGAAATTGTGTCCCCAAGTGTCACATCCATCCCCACGGTGGGGCACAGGGCAGGGCATGTTGTGTCTCACTTGTGCCAGCGGGCACTGCTTCTGAGGCATGACAGGAACTTGGTGCTTGTGCAAGCAGGATGTGCGTGGGGTGTGCAGGGCAGCACTGGGAGCGTGCAGGGCACTGCTGTGAGCTTTGGATGTACTGGAGGGGCTGGAACGTCTGGAGCTGCAGTTGGCGAGGCCACCTGAAAGCCTCTGGGTAAGGATKGAGGAACAAACCAATGGAGGGAGTGTCATTGTGGGAGGCTGCTCTTGGGCACCCAGCCAGGACGATGACACTGACAAATGATTCTTTAAGGAACCAAGGAGCACCTCCAAATCACCCACCCCTGTCCTTGTGGGGGAATTCACCTTACCAGATGTTCACTGGGAACACCACACCGCTGGTGTTCGGAGATAGCTCCAGGAGATTCCCAAAACACTGGATGACAACTTCTTGGTCCAGGGGCTCAGGGAGCCGACTCGGAGAGGTGCCCTCTGTGATTTGTTGCTTGTTCCCACAGAGGCTCTCGTGGCTGAAGTGGGGATTGTCTTGGCCMCAGCGACCGCGCAGCTGCCGAGTTTCAGATCTCTGCTGCTTTGCCTGCGCYCGTCTGGCTCCCGAGATGGACCAGGCACAGGCCAGCRCGGCTGGAAAAGCAGCATCTTTTATTAATGCATCCACGGCAAAGCTGTTCTCCCAAAATGGACTCTTTCACCCTGTGTGCAGAAAGCCAATCCCCACACAGAGTTCAGGTATTTGATTTATTTA